>JAOUQT010000018.1:10315321-10326606 GCA_025769995.1 Xyliphius kryptos
AGATTGGCCACCAGGCTTGTCCAATTTAGCCATGAAACCTCCCACACTAAAATGAGAGGTGTTTCAGTTTTATTGTCCAACCCCTGTATATATTTTAAGGCTGTTATAAAATACTGGCACCTCTACATAATGTGCAACAGATTCTTTGGTGTTCACATGTTTATTTCTTTTGTTTGCATTGGAAAACAAAAACTGATAAAAACTAAAAATTGAATTCAATCATCTGATTCTTGTATAACAATCCCCTATTCAGCCATTCAGTGTCATTAGAAATAATAAAAAGCTAAGAATATTCTTAAGATGTGAGAGCCAAAAAAGAAAAAAAAATACTGTATAAACAACCATTTGACCCATGTTCGATCCTTGGGTGGTACAACCCAGGAAATTTCTGTGTGGAATTTGCATGTTCTCTCCGTGTTCACACAAGTATTCTTCGGGTTCTCTGGTTTCATCCCACTTTCCAAACACATGCATACTAGGTTAAATGATATCTCTAAAGTGGCCCTTAGTGTATGAATGTGTGTGTCACTGTGTGTGCCCTAAATAGAGTGGTGGCCCATCTAGGGTTGGTCCTGTCCAGAGGTGCCATGTGGGTGCCAGTTGGACTACAACCCCATGTGGATTTAGCGTAATATAATGGATGGATGGATGGATGAATGGATGGATCAAACCATTTTTAATTGCAATACTGGTTAATTTTTTTAGAGAAATGCAGGGGTGTCAATATTTTGTCTAGAACTATTGAATATGACATGTTGTCTGTTAGATATATAATCCCATGCCATTGGTATTCTAGCTTTTTCCAGATCAAAGTTGACATACCCCCAGAATGCCGCATCTACCCCATTGACTCTGAAAACGAGGAGGACGACAGTCCTGGTGCAGCACAAGGGGGGGTAAAGGAAATCATCTGCCCATGGGAAACTGTCACCAAACATGAAGGTGCAGGGTAGAGATATAAAAACCACACAGAGAAAATGACAGGTGTTCAGAAGGTACAAATACAAAAGTAAACCTAGGCTTGCATTAAAAGAAGTTTAAAGTATCACCATGTCAAACCTGTCTGTATTTCCGATAGCTTTTCGGTAGTGCCTACATGTTCTAGTAGCTGATGGAAAAGTGCTTATACAATGATATAACATGGTTGTGGGATTTTATATTTGTGTCTACTTGTTCTGTATATGGATATGACAAGTCGAGGCCTTATTTTAGAAGAGCTTTCTTTTAGCAATCTGTCAAGTTGTTTAGCATTTCAGAAGTTTTGTACAATGTACTGGTTTATTAGTTTATATTTATCAAAGATACTTGCACAGATTTAAGAAATCTCAATATTTTGGTAGATTGATTTAGTATCTCTTGGAGGACAGCACATGGTACTGTCTGAATGTACTACCTTTAAAGTGTTTACAGTTTACTACAAAATGTGAATGTGGTGATTGTTCATATTTGACTCGTGGAAGTGCCTAAATAAAACATTAATTAAAATGAATTGTCCACTGCAAATATGTTTAAGCGTTTAAAATAATATATGCACAGCATGAAGCTGCTGAGTTCATTATGATCCCTTAAAACAAAAAAAATATAATGGTGGCACATTGGCATAGTGGGTAACATGGTGACCTGCAGTGGAGTTGTGTCTTATCCAAGCTGTGTAAATAGTTTAATGTAGAAATAATAATTTACAGTTGTGCCATATTCTATATACAGTATATACACTAACCAGTCATATTATTAGGCCCATGGGTGCAACTCGATGCATTTAGGCATGTATCGGTGGTCAAGACAACCTGCTGAACTGCAAACGGGGTCCAACCTTTTTACTAGCAAGGTCCAATAAATTGTATGTTAAGTGTACAGTGAAATGAAGGCGCTAATGCTATACTGTAATTTTAGTTATGCAGTCTTCATGAAAATCATCCTATTAAAGAACCAGTCAACTCAGGAACAGATTCTTCCCTTCATCAATCACATTACTGAACTCTTTATTACACTGTAAATACACAAACATACTGCACTACACTGGACCTGGTCTTGGAGTGGATCAGGTCTTATTTAACTGGCAAGCAGTAGTTTGTTTCTTTGGGTGGTTTTAGTTCTAATACTGTTTCACTAGATTGCGGTGTCCTCCAGGGTTCAGTTTTGGGCCCTATTCTTTTTCAACATTCACATGCTCCCTTTCAGCAATATTATCTGTCAACATGACCTTCGCTTCCATTGTTACGCAGACTATACACATATTTACATCATTACTCAGCCTTCGATTGCTTTGCCCCTGATGTTATGCTAGACTTGTCTTACTGATATTAGGATGTACAGTAATTTCTTTTAATCTGAACAATAAGAAGCCATTCTCATTGCAACATCATCTACCCTTTATAAGATTAGTTAGACCAATATTTCCATACATGGTTTTATTTCCAACACGGTGTCACGGGTTCGCAATCCTGGTGTCATACTGGATTCCACCCTCTCTCTGGAGGCTCATGTTAATTACATGACTAAAATAGCATTTTTTCATCTTAAAAATATAGCTCGCTTACGCCCTTCCCTGGCTGACTCTGTAGCTAAAACCCTTGTTCATGCCTATATTCTGTCTCGGCTCGACTACTGCAACTCTTTGCTAACTGGGCTCCCTGCCAGTAGCTTTAAGAAGTTGCAGTAGGCTATGATCAAAACTCGCAGCAAGAGTTCTCACCCACTCCAGGAAGTGGGATCATATCATCCCCATCTTAAAAGACCGGCACTGGCTCCTGTACTTAAATGGATTAAATTTAAAATTTTATTGCTGGATTTTAAAACCATTCAGGGGTTGGTAACGTCTTATCCCTCTGATTATCCCTCCACTCCGGTCTGCTGATGCCCATTGTTTGGTTGTGCCACAAGTAAAACTCCAAAAGTACGGTGACAGAGCTTTTAGTGTCGTGGGTCCTAAACTGTGGAGCTCTATCCCTTTAACCTTCCGCACTTGAGCATCACTACCCACTTTTAAGAAGCTAAAACTCACCTTTTTGAATGTGTGTTTTAGTCTGTTATTAATGTTTTACTGGTTACTGGTTGCTAATATACAGGTGTATCTCAATAAAATAAATAAATAAATAAATAAATTAGTAATTTAATTCAAACAGTGAAATTCATATGATGATATATACACTGTAGATTCATAACAAACACAGTGATCACAGTGTTTATTTCTGTTAATGTTGATGATGATTATTGCTTACAGACAATGCAAACCCAAAATCATTATCTCAGAAAATTTGAATATTATATAAGACCAACTGAAAAAAATAATTTTAATGCAGATATTTTGGCCTACTGAGAAGTATGTACAGTAAATGCACTCAATACTCGGTCAGGGCTCCTTTGCTGCATCGATGTGGCATGGCATGGAAACGAGCAGCCTGTGGCACTGCTTTAATATCAGCCTTCAGCTCATCTGCATTGTTGGTTTTGGTGCCTCTCATCTTCCTCTTGAAAACAGGTCATACAGCATTGCATGAATATTTAGCTGCCACTTATAACAGTCTCTGGCGGTTGATAATGCATATAAAATTATTCTAGTAGGGTGCCACTGTAGTGAAGTGAATGTAGTGTTGGAGTTTTTTATTCTTTCTTTCAGTAAACATCATAATAACTATGAGCTAGGTAGAAGGCGACAAGTGCACAGTGATAGTGCTGTCACCTCACAGCAAGAAGGATCTGGGTTCGATCCTCTGGGTGGGATGACTCAGGAAAGTTTTCATGTTTTCTGGGTGCTAGAGTTTCCTCCCACATTCCAAAGACAGGCATTAATTGGGGTCTCTAAAGTGGTCGTTAATGTGTGAATGTATTGCCATGCTTGTGCAGGGTGTCAGTGGTTGTCTTTTGGACAAATGTCAAGTCAGCAGTCTTCCCTATGATTAAGGAGCCTACAAAACTAGATTGTGGGATCATTTAATGGCCGTTGTAGATGTTTTGTGTTGTTGGCACCAGTGTCTTCAATATTGGTGTTTCACAATATTCTAAGAAGTACTGAATTTTTGTTTTTTTTTTACTAGTTGTCAGTTAAAAATCATCAAATTAATAGAAATAAACACTTGAAATATATCAGTATGTGTGTAAGAATATGTATAATATATATACATATTTAAGACCAGCACCTGTATACATAGCCTTTGCCATGGTTTACTTAGCCTCTCCCAAGGGTGAGGGGGTGCTACCACTGTTCATTTTTATGTTCTTGACAAGTACTACATGCTCTTACAATTGCTTCTATGTAATCATTCAACTTTGGCCACCAGAGATAGCTTTATGCTAATGCTTTCATTCTAGTGATGCCTGGGTGACCATGATGCAGCTGGCGAAGTAATGAAGTGTTTTGAGTCTTTTGGTGACCAGTCATATTGAATGAACTGCATTACTTGAGACAGTACTGGGTCTTTGTGAGTCCACTGACTAATTTCCTTAGCTGACACCAATTTCACCTCCTCCATCATCAACATGCGCTCCTCTTGTGATGCTTCCCTGGCTTATACACAATTTCATACTCATATGCTCTCAAGGTCCAACGTTGAATGCAAAGAAGTGCCATTTGTGGCACAGCTTTCATCTCATTGAAAAGGGTAAGTAAGGGTTTATGGTCTGTCCAAATAATGAGCATTTTGTCCAGTTGAAAGTAGTTTGACTCCGCCACTTTTAGTGTTCGTGACATGAACCCAATTAGCTGCACTTGCCCGGCTGGCATGCAATGTGACAACACTCTTTGCCATTTTTGACTGTTTTATTTTTCAGCTTCCTATCCACTTAGAATGCTGTTCAGCAGGAGGCGAAGCTCTACACATCATCACGTGACAGGTTTTTCTGCATCTATTGCAATACACAGACAGTCAGCTGTAGAAATGGCTTTTTACTTAGTAACGTAAATAATAATAACCCACACTAGCACATAACACCACTTTCTCTACTGTTTCTTACTACTTGCCTCACTTCAATCTTTACTCCTACTACAAAATACCATGACGTCACTAACATATCCCGGTAATTATTGCATTTAACGAGGTAAATAAAAACTGTTTAGAGTCGTGTGTAAAATAAGCCATACGTTATTGAAACTGGACAAAAACTGGCTCTATAACGGTTATAGCTAAAATTCAATCGTATTATCACCATGAACGTATCATTCGCCATTATCATTATCATTAGCTTTGTAATGTTTGACGCACAGATAAATTGTCAGCCCATGCATCCCCATCTGGAGATTTAATCACTACTAACGCACCTGGCCGTCAATCCTAATGAGTCCTTAAAACATTTATTTTAGTTGAATAAAAAAGAACATGGCTTGGATATTGCACGTATGTCACAAAATACAAGTTCAGTTAAAGGAAGACTTCAAAATAATTATTTCAAGTAAAATCAATAAAATGAGCACTAGGTGGCAGTGTTGGTGTAAACATAACACTTCCTCCTCTACTCAATAATATGTCTAGCAAGTGATACTAATAAGTATTTCTAATAGATTTGCTAATAGAACTTTTATTTTTAGGTTTTGAGTTTTATTGCTAGGTTTTGAGTTTAAGCTTTTATGAATATTGATGCCTGTGGACCTTTAACAGTGTGCGTAAAACTTTATTATCCATGCAGAACTCCCTATAAAACAATACATCAGCATCCAAACATAATGTAAAAGGTCTTAAAATAACCTGGCATTTGGGCTGATGTCCTGGGTTTTTTTGGTCTAAGGCCATTTTACAATGAGAGAAACTTTCCCCATGCACACACCTGTTCTCTTTAACTTTAACTGCCTCTAATTGTGTTGTTTGAGGTGACTGCATGGTTTTGAGATGCTCTGGTATAAAGTGCAATTGAAGAGCTGCAGGCATTCTGGTGTGAGACTGCAGTACTGTGGGATGGACGGCAGCCAGACTGAACCCTAAGACCTCTCCATGCCAAGCTCAGAGCTCTTAGCTTACACTGCACTGCGCTGCTGGGCTGAAAATTCTGAAATATTGCCAAGATAGAGGAGAATGGAGACGAAGGAGGAATGACTCAAGTACACAAAATGGCGATGACTATCAGCCACAACATGAAGGTTTTGTGAATCATGAGAAGGATTCATAATCAAAGGATGATAGTGGTCAAAATGTTTTGTATTTAATTATCCATCCATTATCTTTGTATTTATTTATTTATTTATTTACATATAAAATGGGAGTATGGGCACATGTTGATTTTACAGCCCTTTAGCACTGTTGGTTCTGGTGCATAACATTTAACTTACACATAAAACAACAGTTTATTTTATAAAGCTGCCCTGTAATCAATTTTAGACAGTCAATCACTGTTCACACGTTTGCCATGAAAATAAGATGTGAATCTTGGCTCAGGAATTCACAATATCTAAATGGAAATGGCAATGCTAATATGGAACACACATCTCTCACCTCTTGTATCTTGTACAAAAGCACTCAGTGGAGGAATTTGTATTGGATAGTGTTCTTAATGCTACAAACTCATTGTGTATGATTGTAATTTTTATTTTTTACAGTGTGTCACATTTAATATGTTTTCTGAAAAAAAAAACAGCACTGTGTTGAGTGGAAAGAGGTTGTCATGGTGCTACGAGGGTGGAATGACATTCGGTGGAGTCGAGCAGGATAAGTGAGACTGTATGTGAAGGGGGCATCTAGAGTAGGTTTAGTCTCTGTTTGCTTGTCTGGTCTCACTTTTTCACCTTGCCCTGGGCAGCCACAGCCTCCATGGCTTTACGCACAGTCTCCTCATCCCCGAGGAACTGCATAGGCTTTACAGGCTTCAGGTCCTTGTCCAACTCATAGACAATAGGAATGCCAGTTGGCAAGTTTAGTTCCATGATGGCTGCATCAGACATGCCTAGAAAGAGAGGAGAAGAACAAACTGCTAAAAATGATAAAAGGGGACCTCGGATCTAATTGAATATATAGATCTGATGTATTGTTTGGATTTGGGCTAACTCAGAGAAAAGGGAAAAGCAGTTCTGCTGTAACAGTATAAAGCAGTGGCATAACTGATAGAGAACTGTAAATATATTACTTGTTAACAGCTTAAATCAGCTAGTTAATCTAATACAGTAAAAAGATAAAGTATAACTAGTATTGTAAAAACATACTTTTCAGGCAAATGTTTAATAATTTACGAATATGAAATCCACAACAAGCTAATATTATATTATATTGACTGTGAATTGGCGATCTCATGAACTAGCATTATATGAAGTACAGTAACATAATCTTGCATAATAGCAAATATTCTCAGCCTGGAACTAGCAATAGTATATTGGTGAAGTACAAACTAGCAATATATCTAACTTAATAACTCATAATATCTTGGACTAGCAATTTTAATAAAAGTGCTAACATGACCCAGGAGTACTTTAAAAATAGGCTAATTACGCAGAAATGTAGTAATCTGGCACAGAAATCTCAATATGTCACATATAGTAAGAAGTGTAATAATTTTACAGTAAGTTAATTAAAAGTAACTAAACTGGTTGAAATATACATTTTACACTTTAATAAAAAAAAAATGTTGTTTGACAAATAAAAAAAATAAAACAACCAGCCAAATTATAGCTAAGTAAGTTTTTTTTCGAATTCCTTCCTACATATCCAAAATTTGGAAAGTTTTATGCTAACAACATAAACAGGTTTTTCACACTCGATAGTATGTTTAGATCATTTTGGCCATTAACTATTTCTTGTCTCCTTCTTTCCCTTAAGAATTACTTTTCTGTGATGCTCAGCTGATGAAGAATGTAAGACCTTTCTGTGGAAAGGTCGCAGCTGTAATAAGAATCTAGCTTATGGCCTTTTCCTCTGTGTGTGAGCAGGGACTATTATTAGATGCAGGATCTTCTGAAATGTATAACCTTACCGTCTGTCCTAAGTGTATTTGTGTATTCAGAGTAAAATTGTATCAAACTCACCCTCTAAATGCTTGACAATACCACGTAGGCTGTTTCCGTGGGCAGCAATGAGAACATTCTTGCCAGCTTTGATCTCAGGGACAATAACATCATTCCAGAAGGGCAGGGCACGTGCAATAGTGTCCTTTAGACTCTCACAGATGGGCAGCTCACCCTCCTAGACTAGAGGAATATGAATTAAGATGAGTTATGATTCATGATACATCTCATAAATAAGTACCTGTGTTAACCAATTTTCCCAATACAATTTACATCACACAGTTTGCTACTGCAGGGTCTAGGAATGACATTTTTATGAATGAGTTTAACACCTCACTGATGATCTTGTGGTAGGCATGGTCTTTATCCATGGGTGGAGGAGGGATGTCAAACGAGCGTCTCCAGATCTTTACTTGCTCCTCTCCATGTTTGGCTGCAGTCTCTGCCTTGTTCAAGCCGGTCAATCCACCATAGTGACGCTCGTTCAGACGCCAAGTTCTCACCACAGGCAGCCACATCTGGTCTGTGCCTTCCAGGATGTTCCACAAGGTCTTGATAGCACGCTTCAGCACGGAGGTATAGCATATGTCAAACTTTATGCCTGCATCCTTTATGGCTTTAGCACCACGCTTGGCTTCCTCTAATCCTTTCTCGCTGAGATCTGCATCGAACCAGCCGCAAAAGCGGTTTTCCTGGTTCCAGCTGCTCTCTCCATGGCGCACAATGACCAGACGATGGACAGCAGTCATGGTGACTGTGTATTGGATATTAGGATTACCAAGCCTGTGAGTCACAGCCCTCCTTCCTGTTGCGTGCACACAGACACACAGTGAGCTTTGGTGTCCTGAGTGTTTAAGCTCTTTTTATAGCATGTTGGAATTTGAAACTTCATGGATTCCCCAGATCACTAGCTATGAACCAATGGAAACAGGTTGAAGTGTAGACAGACATCCAAGCTCAGCTAGTCAGAGTGGGTCTTTTGAAGGTGGGTGGTTTGTCTGGTGGCTCGAAGGGCAGAGGTTATCTATAGGTTTAAAATAGCAACATGACTTTTAAACCACGAATGGTGGAATAAAAGTGCAACTATCAGAGACTTAGAGGATTTGATCAGATTGTGTACTGGTTTACAAAATACTATTACATTTTTTTTAGACCACTTTTACAAAATGACATATAAACTGAATTTTTACTTTTATTTTTAGCAAAAGAATGCATGGTGCAATATCAAAAAAAGATCATAATAGTAAGGCAGAAAAAAAATAGCAGAAATGCTATTACTCAATATAGAAGACGAGGCGATACAGCAATTGTTTGCAGAATTCTAAACCTCCCCCTTTTTAATATATGAATATAAAAAATAGTACAAGTTACCCAAAGCTAGGTTTTTTCATTTGACTGCACCTATGTTCAAACTCTTTGCAATTTTACACTGTCAAACTCCTTTCTGATATCGCGCCACTATTTGTCGGCATAGATTTAGGGGGATTGGTGATCCTCTTCCCATCTTTACTTATGAGAGCTGCTGCCACTCCAAGATGCTCTTTTTATACCCAGTCATGTTAATGACCTATTGCCGATTGGTGCTCCAGATGTGCCTTTTTCGTACCTCTAACTTTTTTAGCCTCTTATTGCCTGTCCCAACTTTTTTATGATGTGTTGCTGTCACGATATTCCAAATGAGCCAATATTTGTCATGAAACTTCAAAATGTCTCACTTTTGACATATGAAATGTTGTCTATGTTCTATTGTGAATACAATATCAGTTTTTGATATTTGTAAATTATTGTATTACGCTTTTATTTACAGTTTGCACTTTGTCCCAATTTCTTTGCAGTTGGGTTTGTACTTAAAGACTATTGTGACTGTTCCTGTGTTCTTCTTATCACCATTATTCCCCACTGTAACCATTTTCATTTTTGATTCATTTATTTCATAACTAATATACGGTTTACTGAAGTATGAGGCATTAAGTTTATCTCAGAATAGCCTACATATGCTACATATGTCTCTTACATATCCAGTAACATATCCAGGACTCCGTTTTAGTGAAAGTACTGAATGCATAATGGCAAATGCACTGAAATTGTGATTGCTCCAGCTGGTCCCCTTAATGAGATTCAAAATAAACAGAACGACAGTCTCAGTCAAAGCAAGATCAAATTAGTTCTTCAAGACAGATTCACTGATGAGTTTCTTATCGAAGGCTAATCCTCTCTCCCAGGTGGTTATTGTGTTGTAAATGAAGCATGGATGGTGACAGTTTTCATTTTAGTTACATACATAATACATGATAAGATCCAACAGGAAGGGAATAGACATCTAAAATCTATGTATATTTTAGCATACACAAAAATAGAAATTCTTAGTGAAGCAAAGGTTTCACTTCCAAAACACTTAACACTTATCACTTTTTTTTCAATTCTGATGTAAACTATTATAATATGCTTTTTATTGCAATACTGATGGAATTTATTAAATAATCCTAGAATAAATCAATATGTAAGTACTATTTTTAGTTTCTAATGGATGAATTTCAGTGCAGTTAAATATATACCTGACAGACACACACGCGCACATGAAAGAGCTCATCAGAATGAAGCAGGAAAAGACAGAATCCATTACACAATCATATTAAGCATTAATAACACATATTGAATAATGGAGGTAAGTATAAGATTCATTAGGAAGCACATAATAAATTAATCAAACTGAGCAAGAATTATATCCATTATTCTCTGACAAAGACATTCACTGTTTTGTGTCAGGCATATTGTGTAAGTGCTATTACAGCTCCTCAATGTTCACAGATCACAGAGGAAGGTGAAACGCCGGAACGAAAATTTATCAATGTACAAAGTAAAGACATTGGCTTAAGATCAAAATGCCTAATGATAATAGTTTATAGATTCCATTAAAGATTTTCATTTAATGGACTTCCTGTTAAATACAAGCACATTTCTGCTTTTTATCAGAGATTACCCAGGGAAATAAGACAGACAAATGTAATACCTGCGCAAGCAACATAATGTTTTGACTACAGGCACATTTTAGAAAGAAACTGACAATAAAACAACTGACAATAGAATTTTTTTCAATCATTAAATTCAATTCAACTTTATTTATAAAGCGCTTTTAACAATGGACATTGTCCCAATGCAGCTTGACAGAAAACATTTTATCCCAGATGAGTAACGGTGGCAAGGAAAAACTTTCTGAGTAAGTAAGGAAGACACTCTGACTAGGCAGCCTAACTACATGGTAGAACCAGAAGGTGACACAGATATGAGGGAGCCCTGGAACATAAAGCATAAAGCTGGGCATTAGCAATGTTTCTAAGATAAAAGAATGCTATTCTGGTGGTAT
>JAOUQT010000018.1:10332247-10347021 GCA_025769995.1 Xyliphius kryptos
TTCACACTCTGCTCTTACTGGTGCAATGTGCAATTAATGAAGATTGGCCACCAGGATTGTCCAATTTAGCCATGAAACCTCCCACACTAAAATTACAGGTGTTTCAGTTTCATTGTCTTTCCCCTGTAGCTCTGGAAAGATGAGTGTAAAGCAGCAGATGTTTATCTCATTAACGTCTCGCAATATTTCTCTGCTAACGCAGAAGAATTTAAAACTCTGCGTTATGCAGTCGATCATATAATAAGGAACACAACCAATACACATGCAATCACTAATTACTTGAAACTTTTATGCTTGTATTAATTATTTTAATTCCTGTTCTAGTTCATTCTAGTTTGCACTAGCTGTCCCCCAACCCCGTGTGGATTAAGCGGAAGAAAATGAATGAATGAATGAATAAATTAAGGATTCTTCCTGAGTATCACAATAAATCTTACTGTGCCAAAGAATGATGACATTAAAGGTCTATTCTATTCTTTATCTGACAAGGAGTGTATTATGTATTTCATTTTCTGACCAAAAACTCATCATGGAGTCTGTTGCATGTGCGAAAGTCGAAGTCTCCAGAAGAACTGTATCAAATTTTCTATACTATTGTCTTACATTTCTCATTCTGTTCACTTGTATATTTGAATTTGAACAACAATGAGATTTGTCCCATAGCGGCATTACAGAGACCCATCTATCATCTTTTACTTAATCCACACGGGTCCGGTTCCCACCAAGCATATCTGGACACACACACATTCACACACTAAGGGCCATTTTAGAGAAACCAGGTAACCTAACATGCATGTCTTTGGAATGCGGAAGAGAACCGGAGTACCCAAAGAAGATCGTCCCACCCATGATTGAACCTGGGTATTTCATGATGTGAGGCGGGAGTGCTACCCACTGCGCAACCATGCTACCCAAAACAAGATATTCATTCATTTTCTATACCCGCTTAATCCTAGTTTTAGGGTCATAGGAAACTCTGGGTGCGAAGGCAGATCAAATCAATGAAAGATCAAGCTTTAACTGAACAAAATAAAATCAGGAGGATTTCAGGAGGAAGACAGAATAACAGGATTAGTCTTGATGAATATCTGGAATTAGTCTGTGATTTAACATTTACTGGCAAACAGGATTTCAGTAAGGACAACATGTATGTTCTGATAGAGAATGAAAAATTACGGTGCTTAAAGAAAACGATGACTGCTATTAAAAGTGGCCACCCTGAGCGTAAATCCCAAACACACACTAGTGACAGCCATGAAGACTGAAGCTTCGACGCTTAACCACATGTCTCTACACTGTGAATAAACAAGTGGGAGGATTACACAGCTATTAACCTCCCGTTATTCTTTAATCTGTGCACAAAGTTACCTGAGAGGGAATTGCCTATTCTCTACGCTAGACTCAATTCTGTTTGGTTTAGAGCAGGGTGGAGTGATGATGAGATATTATGAGATACAAGCAAGTTACGGGAGGGTTTCTGACCCAGGTCACTGCGGAGGGGCATCGGGGGAACTACAGAGAAAAATAAACAATACAAAATACTGAAAATATCAGAATTCAACATAGAGCATTCTGTTTTCATACCAAAAAATAATCATAATAAAGGTTTCTGGGTTTTGCTGCAAAGAAAGAAGCAATTGTGAAATGTTGAAGTCTCCAGAAGAACTGTGTCAAACACGGTGACACAGTGGTGCAGTGCAGTGGGTAGTGCTGTCACCTCACAGTAAGAAGAAGATGGGTTCTATTCCACAATGTGACAACTAGGTAAATTTTTACATGTAGATTTCTCCAGGTGCTCTGGTTTCCTCCTTTAAAGATATACTGTAAAACAAATATGCCTTCAAAAAGAATCAATATTTTCATTAAATTTTTTTCCTCTTAATCCACAAGGGGTCAGGGGCCAGCCGGTGCCTGTCCGGCAACTCTGGGCACAAGGGCAAGAACAAGCCTAGAAAGGGCGCCAATCCATCGCAGGTCACACACATTCACACATTAAGGACCACTTAAAGACACAAATTAACCTAGCATGCATGTCTTTGGAATGCGAGAGAAAACTAGAGCACCTGGAAAACACCCGGCTTAAACACAGTGAGACCATGCAAACTTCACACAGAAATTTCCTGGATCGCCCCCACACTGATTGAATCCGGCCCTCCTTAAACAATGCAATATAAACACACACAAGGGGAAGTCGTAGGCTTGAGGTTAAGGAACCAGCCTTGCAACCGGAAGGTTCGATTCCAAGTACTGACAAGTCATGGCCGAAGTGCCCTTGGGCAAGGCACCTAACCTCCAATTGCTCCCCGGGCGCTCTGCTGCCTGCTCACTGCTCCGGGCACGTGTGCTCACTTCACCTGTGTGTGTGTGTATTTGTGTGTTTCACTGCACGGGTGGGTTAAACCAATTCCGCATTTTCACTTTCACCATTTCTTGTTCCACATTCTTATATTTGAGGTGAACAAAAATCATATAGTAGGTTTAAAGGAGATCCTAGTAAGATAGCCAATGAATATATGTATGTTGATTTGCATTGATCCTAGCTATAGTTATACAGCTTTAATAAATGTTAATGTAGATGTGCTGCCCAACTCATTACTTTCTTTTCTCAGCAGAATTGATTTATAACATATAGTGTATTTAGTACTAATGATTTAGTATTTTAGAACTAATGATCAAGAACAACTCATTGTCACTCAACAAAAACACTAGAATGGCAACACAATTCAGTACGATGTTTATTAAGCATATGCTGAAATGCATTACGTTGATTAAGACAGGATTGCAAACCATAGCACCTCATTAATCCAGTCTATACATCCAAGAATGTATATGCACATGTCCTTTATTAACATTTGCACTCATTACGTAAACAGAATAGACAACAGTAAAAAGCATGTTTAAGGCTAGTTTCTTAATTGCTTTATGTACTGTATGTTATGAATATTGATTATGGATTTGCTTGTATTATCCTCTGTTCAAAACTATATTTTGTGATTGTTGTCTTTTGGCTCAGTCAGTGGCTTCTAATGCTTTTTTATAAGTAAGGCTACTTTGTTGGAACACAGATTTTAGTCACGCACAAACAGCCGTTGGGACGAACAATATTATCGGATTATTCGACATATCACATATATTTCTGCCACTCTTTCAGAATACATTCTTAAGCTGTGCAAATCTGATTTGCTTTCATACATACGGATTGATTTTCTACCCCGAAGAGTAGGGGAGCATGCTCCCCCCTGAGCTGGCATGCAGACACGCCCACCCCAGTTGCCCCCCCCATGCCCTCCCCCAGATATTGCAGATTAAAAGGAAGACTTCCATGACCCTGACACCTACACAGCATCTGCAGCAAAACCGATTTAAAGCTGTCACTCATCATGCATTTAAAATGTTTAGCTTGCCGCATCGTATGGCTTCTCTCTATGCATATGTTTTTGGTTTCTGTTGAATCGTGTTAAATTTGTTTAATGATACATTGTTATCTAGCTTTGTGGTTTCTTTGTAAAGTTGGATTGGGTTGGAGTTTGAGTGTCTTCTTCAAATCCTCTTCACGGTTTAAGTTCTTCGTTACTCGTTTTCTGTGATTTGCTTCACAGTGTGAGTTGAGACTTTCTCCACTTTCTTGGTGGCCACCACTTTCTCATCCACGGACTCATCTACTGCTTTCACTGTTTCAGTGACTGTGACAGACTTGGTGACGTGCTTGGCACCATCCTCTCCAGTGGTAATGGTCTCCACTGTTTTGGTGATGACCACTTTCTGGTTAGGGTCATCCTTGGTAGGGCTTTCATCGACACCATTTGAGATAACATCTTTATTTTCTGGTTCTTTCTTCTCTGCCTCCTTTTTGTCGTGGTCCTCCTTTAGATTGTCTTCTTTCTTGTCTGTCTTTTCATCACTGCTGGGTTTTTCCTCTGTTTCAGGTTTTGATTCTTCTTTCTTCTGTTGCTCATTTGTGATTGTTTCCTTCTTGGGACTCTCAATTTTTGGAGTTTCAGGTTTTGGAGTTTCTGTTATGGCTTCTTCTGCTTTTGCGGCAATCGGGCTCTCATTCTTTGGAGAAGAAGCTTTTGGGGCCTCACTTGTTGGAGAAGTAGATTTTGGGCTCTCACTTTTTGGAGAGGAAGATTTTGGGCCCTCTTTTGTTGGAGAAGAAACTTTTGGGCTTTCGCTTCTTGGTGATAAAGCCTTTGGAGACTCGCTCTTGGGAGATAGAGCCTTTGGAGACTCACTCTTTGGAGATTCCTTTGGTGATTCTGCTTTAGGAGACTCAGCTTTGTCAGTCTTGGTCACCTCATCGTCTTTCAATTTTTTTATCTCTTTCTCATGTTCACCTTTTTCCTCAGGTTCTTGTATCTCAGGTTCTTTTTCTTTTTCATCAGCCTCTTTCTCTCCTCCCTCTTCTTCACCAGCACCTAGTACTTCAACTTCAGACATTTCCTTTTGTAGAGAAACCTTTGACTCAGGTGCTTTGGTGCTCAATACAGTCTCCTCAACTTCCGCTTCCTCATCACCCTCTCCTTCCTCAACTTCCTCTGCACCTTCTCCCTTTTCTTCTTCCTTTTCTTCTTCTTTTTCTTCTTCTTCATCATTTCCTTCATCTTCATCACCTTTCTCCTCATCACCATCTTCAGTCTTAATTTCCTCAGCCTCATCATCTGGCGCACTGGCACTCACTTTGGCCTGGGCAGAAGCCACAACCTCCTCTTCTTCTTCTTCCTCCTCTTTTTCATCTGCTTCCTCTTCAGCTTCTTCCTCTCCTTCTTTCTCTTCATCATCATCTGCATTTTGTTCAGACAACTCTGCTGCCATCTCTGCCAAAGCCTCTTCCATGTCTAATTTTTCATCTTCCACCCGAGTCTCCTCAATGATCTCTTCCACAAACTTGTGCTGAACTCTCAGTTTGGGAGGTTCTGCTTTGACCTTAGAGCTCTTAGTGACAGTCTGGCGGTAGGGGTATGTGCTGAAGTGAGTCTCCTCTCCTTCAAGTAGTTTTCTATGGGAATAGATCAGAGCCCAATATATATTTAGCATAAACATAGAAAGCAAATCAAAAGTGCAGTATAAAAAGTACATTATATGGAGATTACTGATGTTTTTAATGATGTACTTTTAATTACATTGTTTTATGACTGTAGATTATAATATTAATTAACTATATGTGCTAATTATAATACAGCTATATGATACAATATTATAGCAGGAAATTTTTGACTAGACATTTACCGGTATGCTGCAATCTCTATATCGAGGGCCATTTTGACATTCAGCAGGTCTTGGTATTCACGCAGATGTCTTGCCATCTCCCATTTTGTGCTCTTTAGCTCATTATCCAGTTGATGAATGGTTTCCTAGCAGGGCACAAATAGATGCAACATTGCCTAATGATTAGTAAATAAATACATATAACATAACCAAAGCAGTCATGAATGTATTTCCCACTGGCATTCTTGTTATGATAAGCTATGTTTGCACAGATTAATCCCACAACATCCTTTCAGCTGTAGTATTTCTTTCACTGGTTGCAGGCCTGTGAAATGCCTGCGCAGTTTGAATACACAAAATGATTATTGGCTGATGGGTGATTTAGGGAAAAAGATAAATCTGCATTCTCATTAAACCAGGGACACAGAAGGGACTGTTTACTGTTTCTCAGAGACTGCAGAGCAGTTTACTACTCTCTCTCTCTCTCTATCTAACTGTCTCTCTTTATATTTCTCTCATAAACTTTAGGCCTTACACCATGACACAGCATCTCGGCATGAACAGACTCACCTACGCAACTGCGTATTTTGTACTGCCTTTTACTTTGTTGATAACAAAAATAAGAATGTTCTTATAATAATTACTGTATAAAGCAAGAGCAAAAACAACTAATAATAATAATACTTAGGATTATTAAATGACATTTTTATTCAGTTTTACAAAATAAAAGTATGTGATTTGCAGACATCGGCTATGAGCAAAAGACTTTTGACTAATAATAATAATAATAATAATAATAATATTAATAATAATAATAATTTAAATGATTAAATTACATTTTTATTCAATTTCACAAAATAAATGTATGTGATTTGCAGACATCGGCTATGATCAAAAGACTTTTGACTAATAATAATAATAATAATAATAATAATAATAATAATAATTAATCAATGCAATTGTTTGGTTTTTAGTAATCCGTTTTAAAACTTGAGTCAATGAGCCTCTTTCTTCAGTAATAAATCTAGTAAATATTATAAAAAAAATAAAATCTCAACTCAGATCCTCGTAAAATATACTGTAGACCATTTTTTGGTATCATCGGTAAAAAAATAATAAGAGTTTCCAGTGAGCGTCTTAACTTAACCTGTTTTCTGCTTATAATAATTTAACTGAGTACAAATACCTGGAGACTTGATAGGTCGGCGGTGTGTCGGTCCTCGATGTCGCTCAATTGCCTTTCCAGCGAATCCTTAGTCCCGCGCGCCGCCTCGAGCTCCACGGTTTTGGCCTGCAACTGTCGCCGGTAGTCTGAGATCTCGTCCCGGGCGGACTTAATGGCATCCTTGTTCTGCTCCGCGGCCTCCGTTAGTTTAGCGTAACGACACATGAACCAGTCTTCGACCTGCTGCAGGTTGCGGTTGGAGTGACCCTCAAGCTGGGCGCGGATATCTCGCAGAGCGTCGGTGATGTCCGCCTTCTGCCACTCCCTCTTTTCAGCTGTAACAACGTGTGACGCTTGGAGCTGTGCGAGTAGCTCGCTGACCTCTTCCTCGTGGTCTCCGCGGACGAATGCGATCTCGTCTTGAAGAGCCTGGATCTTCTTCTCGAGTTCCGCTTTGGCTAGGCTGGCGTCTCCGGCCTCCTTCTTCAGGGCGCGCGTCATGGATTCCGTATCGACGCGCACACGGGCTTCGTCTTCCAAACGTTCACGCAGTCGCTGGATATCGTCCTGCAGGCGGTCGGCATCAAGATGCAGGCGCGCCTTGTCACTATGCAGCTGCTCGATAGCGTTGCGGAGTTCCTGCAGTTCCCGCTCGTGCTCCTCGCCCAGCTGGGTGCGAGAAACCTGCTTCCGCCTTAGGGCGTTGATTTCCGCCTCAATCTGCTTGTTCTGCTCCTCCAGGAAGTGTACTTTATCGATATACACAGCAAAGCGGTCATTAAGACCCTGTAGCTGCTCTTTCTCGTTTATAGTCGAAGACGGCGTGGTAAGGTCCATACTCGCATCCATGCTCTCCGTGTTCAGCGTCCTCTTATAGGGGACAGCTGAGATCGGGCTGGCCCGGGACCATGTCTGAGAGCGGAAACCGCTGGAGCCCGATCCGCCGCTGCTGCGGCTATAGCTCGTCCTAGTGTCCATCACTCGCCGGAAGGGACTTCCGAGAACATCTACCGAGTAGCTCATCCGGACTGGTGCAGTGGAGACTGTGTTTAAATGAATGGGGTCGTGTGAGGTGGACGCGTGCGTCTGTGTATATGTTGTGTGTGGCTCTAACAGCGTCCCAGAGCTTGTACAGACCCTTTATATACAGCATGCGTTTGGACTATACCACCGGTACCGCCCAGTGGGAGGATTTTTGGATACTGTACGTATCAATAGTTTAACATCACAGCTAAGCAATAGGACATAGGTCAAGGTTGATTGTGTATGTGTGGGCAAGTGTGGGTACATAATGCTTATAATTTAAACCAGGCATTGCAGAAAGCTGATATAATAATATGTAGTGTAGTGCACTGAGTACGCAAGACTGAAAAGATAAATGTTTTAATTAAATAACCTTCTCACAAACCTACATTAAATATCTTCTTCTTCTTCTAATTCTTCTTCTTCTTCTTCTTCTTTTTTGTCTTGCATTTAATTTTGAAAAAATAACCGCCTGGATTTTAGTAACTTTGGTTAGAATACCAAGGGCTCAAATAGATTAAAAGCGATTGGGATGCTCAGTCATTCTATTTACCCCATGCCACAGAGCACATCTGCAGCCAGACATCATAATGCAATATCGTCTCTGGTGACTTACTTGATCAGAACCTTGGACAGAGTCTAAGCATGCCGATATATCCTTAAGCACCAAGGACAGCAATCTTCAGTACGTCTATCGTGATCTCTATAATAACTCTAGTGACAATTAGTGATAAAAATGTTACATATAATGGAAACTGTGCATAAAAAACAAGAAATAAAAATAATACCAGATCTTACTGTTTAAGTTAAACAATAAGTAGCTTACTTATTTTTGCTTCTTTATTTATTTGTTTGTTTGTTTATTTCTTTTTTTCTTTCTTTTTTCTTTCTTTTTTTATAATTATGTATAATAGATTACGAAAGCTAAAAGTTATTTCTGAAAGGGGTTACAAAGTTGTTATTTTCTTAGCCGAAGCGTCGTTTTGCCTATTTGTTTCAGCTTTAGCTTTTATTGTTATTTGGGGGAATCAGACTTTTCTAGTATGCTAATTGCAGCATTACCTGATACACATACGCAGCATTACCTGATACATTGTATTCACATGACTACACATGAGAATATTTTTTCAGATGATCTCATTGGTCCTGTGCTTAATACATACCTCTGGTTCATTTCTGTGCTTTCTCTGTACAACTGTATGTGTTTTTTTTTCTAGTATTATCTCACTTCTAATGAACACATACACCTGCAAGCTAGTTGGCTCAAATTTACTTTCATATTGCAGCCAGTTTGCATGTATTATTCAGATTTATTTGTAGACAGGTCATACTAGTGCTTAGACAAATAATCCTTATAACATGACTATTAAGAATTAGAGATTCTATTAATAATATGAGCTTTTTTGCATATTGTAAAGGCCTATGTGTTAATAACAATATAGAAAATTATTCATTGTGCAGCCTAAATTCAAGTCGATTTATACCAAATCATTTTGAAAGAGTTTATATTCAGGACTGAAATCTTCAGTCTATCTATAATATTGATTTTTTATGCTTCGTGCTGCAGTGTGATGTCACTGCAAACTCTCTGACCGCACCTCTTGCAGAAAATGCAACCATGCAATTCGAAATCTTTTAAATTAAATGCGGAATGAAAATTTTGCGAATGTTTTATACACTGTATCTGACTAGCAGGAGATGCTGATAATTGATTTCATATTTAGGAAACATGTGTAGATGATTGTTGGTGCTGTTTTGTTAAAGTTAATAAGATTATCCTGAATTGGGAAACTTATTTATATTAGGTATTTTATTACCAAAGCTATTTGATGCTTTATTCATATTCAAGCACTTATGCAGAGTGACCATAGCACCATGATGAGGGTGCACGTCTCTGTTCCCCTCCCACTCTTTTGCTGCCCTGTATGAAGGATATCTCCTTCAAATGTGTAAATCTGCCAAGCACTAGCTGATCACAAAGGTGCTTTTGTAGCAGAGCTGGGTTTTTTAAAATTCAGCACAGGTTTGTAAAGACACAGCAGAGCATCCAGAGTTATTTTTAGGCATCACTGCAGCAGTAGTATGGGCGAGTTATGCAGCACAGGTCCAGTAATGGGTGCTTGTCACAATTATTATTGTCATTCTGGTTTTTATAGTGAAGGACATATGGGTACAGATAGAGCAAGAACCCTCTGATGTATTGCAATGTTATTTAATACAGGCTCAATGGACAGGATATCTGCCAAATCTGCAGGATTTATATGAGATACTAAAGTAAATAAAACATACATTTTATAACACATCCAAATCTGGCAAACGTGCAGTGCAACAAATTGTGCACATAGATGTCAAAGGATTCAGTTTATATGGTCATAGTATGTTAGTGCCATGAGGAAATTTTAGAGATTGCTGACATGCTGACGTGAATCTTTACACATATCGAATAATGTGGAAAAAAACATGGCATGACCAGCAGTTCTGCAGATGGTGATGCCCTATTGATGAAATGTATAAGAGGATTGCCTGAAATATTACAGGAGGTCTAGAGGAACTAAAAACCTTTCTTCACATATGGCAGCATGGTATCGCAGGGGTTAGAGCTGTCTACCTGTGTGGGAAATGTGCATTGTTGTGGAGTTTGCATGTTTTCTCAGTGTTTTGATGGGTTTCTTTGAGGTGTTCCAGTTTCCTCCCACAGTCCTAGGCAAAAGACATTCATGCAAATTGTCTTGTGTACTATGTATGCAACAATTGTATAGATGTAACATTGTGAACTGTGTAATTTTTTTATGTTATAAAATGGCCATTGATGCTGAAATGGGCATTAAACAATAAACCGAAACTAATGGTGTTGAACTTTAGCATGTATAGTTTAGAGCAGAAGGGCACTTATGGTTCCACTTAGGCACATTGAAAAGATACAGTTTAAGATTGGAAAGTAGCATTTTTGTCTTTATAACACTGTCGAATTACAATCGGGCTTAAAGTTTGTGAGCCTTTTAGAATTTTTTATGCATCTGCAAATGTGACTTAAAATATCATAGATGTTGATAAAGAGTACCATACGAAGAAAATGCCATAAGGGTACCACTGAAGAAAATGATCCAATGTTACATATTTCTAAGTGGCAAAATTATGTAAACCTTTAGGTTTAGCAGATATTTTGAAGGTAAAATTTGATTCAGGTGTCAAGCAGTGGGATGACAATCAGGTGTCAATAGGTGCCGAGTTATATTTATAATACAAATCTGATAAAAAAAAGTCTCAACACAGGTTTGTTGAAGTGTATCAAAATAAAATATATTTGAGCAGCTCAGAAAAGTTTGGATTATAATAATATATCACCGGAGAATTTGTAGAAATGATCACCCTCCCCAGTGCTTGTCGTCCAACAAATATTATGACACAGACAAAAAGTGTTAAACATTGTTAGGACAATATAAGAACTTCTAAACAATAAAAAATCTTTTTCCAATTTTCTAAGATTAATATTTATGAGTCCCCAAGAGAGCAGTAAATAACAATAATGTGCATGTGAAAGGAGAAAGTTGCTTTTCTAATAGAACATCATTGCCTATCTGAAATTTGTGTACAAGCTAAAAAGGCTTGTGGAATAATGTCTGCATCATGTCGCATGGTAGCAGTGTGAATAGGACTCCCTGGGGCTGCACTAGGGCTGTGGCTTGCCGTGTATGTCTGTCTCTCTGTCTTTCTGTCTGTGTGTGGTCCTGTGTGTGTTACAGTGAGCCTCTGAGATGACGCACAACTGAATCCCATTTCCAGGTTTAAGTACTTTATTTTCAAAGCTGTGTAATGGAATTCAGCGCGCATTCATTGTGAATGTTATTGAATGTTTTTTATGTGTGAATGCATTGCTGTGTGTGTTTGAGGCTGCCAGTGTTGTACATTTATTATTCAATGTTTAACCTTTTCTTTCTTTTTTTATTTACAGCTGCTTGCGTTCAAGGTTTTAAACTGGCTTTCAGATCAGAACCAGCAGGCCCTCTATCCTGTTTTTTTTACCTGCCACATTCCTCACCTAAGCCCCACACTGACTGTTTTGTGGATTTTTGTCTTAGTGCTGATACTTTTGTTAAAAAAATCTCTAAGCACTCGATTTCTGCGTTCAATGTTTTGTTTTGTATGGGGCAGCATCTGTTTGGATTAAAAAAAAGAGTTATGTTTGGAGAAATTTCTGCAATTAGAATATAAATCTTATCCAATCTTTAAAATATAGGGATTGTATTATCATAGTCTTATTTTGCTGCATGTGTAGCAACACAGCATGCCATATTTTATGTAGAAAAGAATTTAGAATTTCAGGAGAACATTTAAAAGTAAAATAAAAAACATTTTTTATTTGAGTCTCATTATATACTTTAGGATAGTATGAAATTTTACATCAAATATATGCAGAAATATAGAATATTAAGAATGATTCACAATTATTCAAGCAGCACTGTATGTGTGTTTTATAAGTCCTTTATCTTCCAAGAATGATAAGGTACAATGCAAATTTAAATGTTAAATATTTAAATTCAACAGCATTTAACTAAGTTACTTGAATTCAGACCACAGTCCATTTTAAATAAGCCTTGACCCAGAGAAAATCTCTGTGCTACTGAATCTTGTTTAGATATGGCTTCTTCTTTGAACTATAGAGTTTAATCTCTATAGTTTGACACAGTGAATTGTGTTCACAGATAATGTTTTCTGGAAATATTCTTCCACTATTTGCCATTTGTGCAGAATTAGGGGGATCAGTGATCCTCTTCCCAGCTTCACTATAACCAGTCATGTTAATAACCTATTGCTAATTGACTTAATGAGTTGCAATTGTTTGTACCTTTAACTTTTTAAGCCTCTTATTGCCCTGTCCCAACTTCTTTAAGATGTGTCGCTGTCGCGAAATGACATATGAGCCGATATTTGCCATGAAATTTTAAAATGTCTCACTTTCAACATTTGATATGTTGTCTATGTTCTATTGTGAATACAATAACAGTTTTTAAGATTTGTAAATTATTGCATTCCGTTTTTTTACAGTTTGTATTTTGTACTGTGTAATTTGGATAATGTCTGAAATTTGGCCCTTTATTGATGTTATCATCCACTCAAATTCATTTTGTTTAAGTTGTTTAGTGTCTCAAAGTGAGTTGCTGATGAGTTTACATATGAAATGTATCAGTAAAAGACTATAAACCTTTTAAAAATAAATAAAACTATTATTAGTATAAATACTATTCATACTTACTGTACGTTATGCATTTCAGTCACTACAGCTTATTTTTTCACCCATTATGGTCAATCATCAAAATATATCTCGAAAAGTTTCATTATCCACAATAAAACATGAAGTCACACTTTCTTGATTGTATAGTGATCATTGATATTATTGCTTTTGGTTATTGCCTACCCAGCAGAGAAACTCACTAAACTTTATCGCCTTCCCACACACACTAGAAGCATCAACAATGTCCATGGTTTACAAATAGAATTTAAAATTTTGAATCATATGCCTAAGGACAATTATCTATTTTGTCTCTCTCTATTTTAAATGAGCTTTGGCCCAGAGAAGATGGTGGAGTTTTTGGATCATGTTGTCATATGGTATGTTCTTTGCATAATGCAGCTTTAACTAGCATTTGTAAATTGACCCAAAGCTGCATTATGGAATGAGATTTAGAAGTTATGGAAGTGTCCTGAATGCTATCCAGTCATTTCCTCTTCAGAATCGTGCCTGTTCTTAATGTATTGCTGCCCAGGGACTCGAACATAACAAGCATTCTAGTATTTGCAGTTGTTAATATATATGTATGAGAGATTCTTGTTCATTAATGTTTAATTAATATTTATTGTTTAGAATCACTTTCAGCCTCGAAGATGTCATGACAAGAACAAGGTTACATCCATACACAAGGTTATCCATAGTACACAATCATGACAATTCAGTACCCTGGAAAAAATCCAAGCCCAGGTTATCCCATGCGGGACTTAAACCCAGGATCTTCCCGTTGTAAGGTGACAGTGTTTCCCAATTTCTTTGCTATTGGGGTTGAAGCACAGCAGCTGATGATTCAAGTTTCAGGACGATATTTTCACCTCTCAAGTTGCGCTCTAGCTCCCCCACCATTTAAAGAGCATGCAGTGATGCAGTGACTCAGCAGAAATGAATGGGTGTAAGGTAATATGCTTTTTTGCTGGGAAGCATGATTGCAAAAAATGCCAGCATCTCAGAGAGGCTTTCTAATGTTGGCATTGACAACTTCCTCTAAGCTCCACACTGACTGCTCATGCTGACTGTCTTAATCTGATAGTCATGTTATATTCCTTTAGGGAGAGAAATGTGTGTGTGTGTGTGTGTGTGTGTGAATTTGGGTTAATATAATATATATAAAGAAATAAATATTTACTTTTCACCATATGTGCTCAGTTTTACTTCTTTACCTTTTCACTAGAGTTATGAATTTAATATGGCTAATAAATTAGGACATTTCAGACCATCTCATTAGATTTTTTCCCTCACAGTCGATACACAATGCAATTAAGCTTCTTAGCTTCATGATGCATGCGATAGATTTCCAAACTAAATAGATTATCAAACTCTCTACTATACATATTTTATAATGTAGTTTGTTTTTGTCCTTTCATATTCTGGACATGACTGGACAATGTGTCTTGAATGCGGTTAAATAGAGGTGATTGGATGGTGGGATACTAAAAGGCATTTGGCCTTTACTTGCGGAGACATGGAGAGGAAAATGCCCTGTCCCAGACGTCCATAAATATTCTGAAACCGCAGCGGCAGTCTCTTTCTTCCTGTCGCACCTCACTTCTCACACTCACTTGCTCATACTCATTCTCCCTCTCTCTCACACACATACAGACACACAAAAATAAACACTGTTTCAGTGTGTCTCTTTCATTATCTCTTAATATCTCTGCACATTGCATAGAAAATTATTATTATTTTATAAAAAAAATGTTAAATTTTAATGATTGATGAATATAATTATATAATTATAATATAATTATTATATAATTAAATATTCTGCTAGTAGATGCATAAATGTTTTGTCATTAAATCCTGTTTAATGAAATATACATGTTTATTAATAAAAGCAGCCCTAAAAACATGTTGCGAGGCTGAATAATATGCAGTATACTGAATTATTAAAATAATATAAAAAATTTAAATGAACATAAAAATAGGTATGAGGATGTGGTAATCCATTTCTAATGATCCAGTTTGAGATTAGAGTTGTCTGGGTTACACAGATAAAATATTTATAGACAAAAAATACAGGGGTTAGACAATGAAACAGAAACACCTGGTTTTAGACCACAATAATTTATTAGTATGGTGTAGGGCCTCATT
>JAOUQT010000018.1:10368166-10383230 GCA_025769995.1 Xyliphius kryptos
GTGAAAGTGATACTTTTTGTTTGCACATAACGGAATTGGTCCTCTGCATTTAACTCATCCGTGCAGTTAAACACACAAATACACACACAGGTGAAGTGAGCACACGTGCCCGGAGCATTGAGCAGCCAGTACAGCACCCCGGGGAGCAACTGGGGTTAGGTGCCTTGCCCAAGGGCACTTCAGCCATGACTTGTTGGTACCTGAAATCGAACCAGGGACCCCCTGGTCACAAGGCTGGTTCCTTAACCACAAGCCTACGAATACCCCGTAGTTTCCTCACTTATACAATCAAATTAAAGAATTTAGTTAACCAATGCAGTATCCTCTAGAAAACAATTAGAAAGTGTGTTTTTAAACAGACATGCCAATCAGACACAATTTAAAACACCTTACAACTAAAAATATCTATGATTTCTTATAAAAACCTAAAACCACAAAAACCTCATGTTATTATAAAGTCCATGTGTTGTGCTCATCTGGGCTATATACATGGTAGCCTATATAACTGAAACTCTCCATAAAAGGCTAATTAAACTTTCATTTTTGGATACCTAATAGTGCACATTCAATAATACTACTGCATATATATCATCTGTTATTATTTACGGCTCCTGTGGATCTTACTTTGTCGTATTATCTAGTGGCGAAGTAAGATCTTTACAGGCTTTCTCCGGTAAATTGCATAAAACTAACATAGTTGGTCAGTCAAGTGCAGAATATGACATCATATAAGTTTTCTTAACCTATTTTTAAACCATATAAACTAAATGATAAATGAATTAAGAGCATGTGGAAGGTTGCATATGATCACTGATAAAATGTCCCCATTTGGTGGTTAGGCCTATATCACAATCATCTCATAACATACTGACCTGTTCACTTTACATCAGAAGACAAGAATTACCAGCTATAGGTGAACAAATTAAACTGAGCAAATTTGACAAAAGGACTGACAGTTCTCTAGCTTATAACTAGTAATCAGTGCTTTTAATTGTTGGAAGGATGGACCTGGAATCCAAAAGGAAAGTAATATATTTAATTCGAATAAATCCAAAGGTGTCAGATGTGGTGCCAGTTTTTCTGTGACAGCTGCACCATGGCATCACAATGGTACAATGGTACACTCTTGTGATGCCACAGTGCCGTGGAACCATAAATAAAATTCCAGATGATTGATATGCAGCAGTTGACCATGTGCGGTTGATCCAAAAGGGCCAAGCATCAGAGTGGCAGAGCTGCTGTAGTCTTTGTGATGACAGCCATTTTTGGAAACCTTACATTCACGCAGATGGGAAAAGGAAGTGTAAGGCATGCTGGGAAATCATATCCGGCTCATATAATATCAATCATATCAACCATATCCTGCATCTCAAAAAGGTTAACCGAACAATGATTAACATCTCCTAATGAACACAACCGTAATAAAAATTCGTATCCTACCCTATTCCAACCAAGACAACTCAACAGAACTAACCCTACCTTTATGAGATGTTGTATTTATTGTTTTACTGCATTGTATGTGCTTTGCCATACTGTAAGTTAATTTATCATATAATAGCTGTGAGCAGAATATTGTTTTACATTAGAGATGTTTTGCACATTTGTATGCCCAGTTTATAATATACAGTGGAGTGCAAAACATTCTGTGAAAATGTAATTTTATTTTTAGAATTTTCTTCTTATTCTTCTGGCCTCTTACTAGTGACAAATTTACTAAAAATTAGAAACAATAAAAATAATATTTTGCCATTTTAATGCCATTTTAATGACTTTATGCCATTTATTTATTCCATTTATGCTATTTTAATGACTTTACTGTGTGTGCTCATTTGGTCTCACAATATGTGCAAAATCTTATGAACCATTTAAATCAAATCCCACTGTCATGTAAGGACAGAGAGATACTAGGTATGGTTGTAACATTATTTTCAACACCTACGTTATACTCTATCACATATTTATGACGTACAGTTTTGATACTTTTATGCAAAGTATTCACAGTAGTCTATTACAAATGGCAATTACTTCTGTTACAACCTACCCCTGCTATGCTATTCTACACCACTACCTAGATGAAATGCACAAATTATCATACTCTAATTACCATAATCCTATTTTATTGAAATTTTTGAGTTTAACAATTAGGTGGCTGTTTATTAATTACTAACATTTTTTAATGTGGAGAAAGAAGAGGATTATTGGAAATAAATTCTGAATGAAGAGAATATATTATATAACTATATGAACCTAATTTGTATATAAGGGGATGATTTGAACACCTCGAAAAATGGGTTACAACCTATTCCAATCTATCAACTAATTCTTAGCAAGATACATTATATTAGCTAAATATAAAGATACATTATATAATTATCATATGCACAAGCGGGTGTTCGCTCGGGTTATCTCTGGGTAATCCTGTTTATTTTCCGCATTCCAAAGACATGCATAATAGATTAATAGGTGTCTTCAAATTGCCTGTTAGTGTGTTAATGTGTGTGTGAGTGTGTGTGTGTGCACCTATGATTAGGACTGGCACCCTGTCTCGGGTTGTTCCTGCCCATCACGCCCAGAGTTTCTGGGTGGTCACCAGCTTTCCTGTGACCCTAAAACTAGGATTAAGTGGGTATAAAAAATAAATAAATGAATACAGTACATTAAAATTAATAATATATTATAATATTGAGAGTTTTATATCATTATTTAATGTTAAAACCCACTCAGTTCCAGTTTTAGAGAAAATAAGGATACTATATATCTTTATATGCTCTAAATCCTCTACTTTCTCTACTCACTCTATATTTCTTATAAAATATACAATAATTTATACCTAGTAATGTAAGAAACTAAATAAAAATAACACGTTAGTGTTAATATATCAGATATGATTATTAATTCAGCTAACAATAATAGTGTTTGTTGGTTGTAGCTATATGTGACCACTAAGTGACGCTGTGGAATTTAATTCACCGGCATTTGCGCGGTCATACACGCCGAAGAGGACGAAGCCGGATATGATTTCCCAGCATGCCTTGCACTTCCTTTTCCCATCTGCGGCCCGTGAATGTAAGTTCTCAAAAAATGGCTGTCATCACAAAATACAAGATAATCCACTTGATATCTTTATAATCCTCAAGCTTTACCCTAAAATTTCACATTTGCGTGAGTGTCGGGTCTGCCTTTGATAACATTAGTAAATATGGATTCGAATATTTGTTGTATTTTAAAGATAATACCGCATTGGTCTCCGAATTTTCGGTGATGCCATATTGGCCACGGTTGTAATTGGTGATTGTGTAGAGGCGTGTGACGAGATGTAAAGATTTGTTAATGCCGGTTTGTTTGTTATTACGTTTGTTTTTTTTTTTAATACAGTCCATTGTAATGGATTGCGGCTCCTTCGTGAGGCTAATGCTAACCAACACTTGTGTGTTAGCATTAAAAGCTAATCCTGCTTTTGTAACTTAATTTTTAACTGTTATACATGTACAGTGTTAAATAAGGTTTTAATGGCCGCGCTGTATTTCTAGACATTCACTTTATTTTACCTGAGATTCATCGGCAGTTATTGGCATAATTGTAATTAGGTTTCTAGAATGGTTGACTTGATCATTCAATACTCGCCATGTTTCTTTACTTTCCTGTTACTTTGTTGATCCTTATGTAAAACGACCTTCTTTTATCTTGACGTTGCTGTGATGACCATCTTAGGACACCTTTGGAGATGATAATGAAAACAATCATAAGTCTGAGCAACCTTGTACTTTTTGACGTGTAATAAAAATGGTGCTTATCCAGTTAACAGCTACTCCAAGGATCTTTTTTTTTTTTTACTTTTATCCACAGACCTGCAGTAATGGTCCGCTACTCGCTTGACCCAGAAAATCCCACCAAATGTGAGTGTGCAGTGTTTTGGTTGTTTTGCTTTTCTTCCTTCAAAAAAGTTACATCATTTTAAACTGATTGTGTTTTTACCCCCAACAGCATGCAAGGCACGGGGCTCCAACCTCCGGGTCCACTTCAAGGTAAAGTTTGTGCTACACAACAGGCAATTTTTGTAAATTGACCTTTAGACTAAAGAAAATGTAGAAGAAAATGCCAACCTCAATTTACCTTGTGCATGAGCTTACCAGCTGCTGTGATGACTACTTAGGACACCTTTGGATTAATGATGAAAATAACTTATTATATACTGAGCAGCTGTGATTCTCTGTGCAATGCAGTTTAAGTTTTTTTTTTTTTATATTTTGGTTTGACGAATTGTTCTTTTTGTAGAACACACGTGAGACTGCTCAGGCCATCAAAGGCATGCACATTCGCAAAGCCACCAAATACCTGAAGGACGTTGTGGTGAAACACCAGTGTGTTCCCTTCCGCCGTTATAATGGAGGTGTTGGTCGCTGTGCCCAGGTAAGCCAAACTATTATTTTTATATAACTTTTTAAGTAACTATTTACTACAGTATGTATTTACTTGAACCAATGCAGTTTTAGCAGTCTTTGCTAAATTAAAAAATGTATATAAGGTACACCTGTGTGTGCATGTCAGTCCTCAAACTTATTTCCTTGAGCTGTATTGCTGGGTTGCTATGATGACCATCTTAGGACACCTTTGGAATTTATCATGAAAACAACTATACTAGTCTGAGCAACCTGAACATGGTTTGAGAAGAGATGTGCTCTAAATTTAGTTAAAGAGGAATTAATGCTTGTTTTTGTTCTCAGGCCAAGCAGCATGACTGGACTCAGGGACGCTGGCCTAAGAAAAGTGCAGAGTTCCTCCTCCACATGCTGAAGAATGCAGAGAGCAACGCTGAGTTGAAGGTACTTTTTTTTCCTCTTCTTTCTAAAGGTTGGAGTTTACACATTTCCCACTGCTGAGCATCTTAAGCAATACTTTCACTGCATTTCAGGGATTTCCAAACATTTTACTAAGGGCCACATACTGAACCTTTATTTTATTGCTCATATGGTGAAACTGTCTTTTATAAAACACCTAGTGTTAACACGAAGTACAAAATAAACACATTTAATATACATGAGGTTCCCATGTTCTCTATGGCCTGAGGCTACATTTGAGCCTCGGGCCATAGTTTGAACTGCTGTACATGTATTAAACCAAATATAGATGTGGGGATTACTATAAATCTGGAATGCATTTATGTTCATAACTTCACCATTCACATAAGTTTGCCTGAACAAAATGTTCTGTGTGAACTGAGGGTTTTGTTCCAATTTTTCTTTTACCCATTCTGCAAATTCAGTGTGCTAATCTAAATCGTCTTCGTTGAGATGCTGTAGCAGCTGGAGTTTGTAAGGGTGCCATTTGTGAAAAGTATATCCGCCAAAGGGATGTCAAACTGATGCCACTCTCCAGTTATATGTGGCGAATGCTACGCCATGGGCTCTTAATGAATAAAGCTAGGACAGCCATTAGTGACAGTTTTCATGCATCCACATTTTGGCAAATCCAACACTGAACCAGTGTCATGAAACTTGGTCTCGTAGGGTGTCTTGTATTGAATTCTGCTGCAATGTCCTGGGTGCTGCGTTCACCAGACATCAACACAATTTATATCTGCTCCTCACGTGTTGACCTCTGCGACATTTCAATGGCTGTAAACAATAAGAAGCTTGTAAAAAAAACATGAAAGAATAGTTACATTAAAACCAAGCACCCCATTGTTTGTTTTGTGAAATTTTCAATAGGTCTCGTGACATGTCACATGACACCATAAAAAAAAAAAAACTGGATCCAAAATGGCCACCATGGTCACCACCCATGTTGAAACGTTTTCCCCCTCACATATACTAATGTGCCACAAACAGGAAGTTAAAATCACCAACTATTCCTATTTATTTAGGTGTATCCATATACATGGCCCACCCTGTATAGTAATTGTCTGGTGTTAAATTAGAGATATTGTGCATTGTTTCATAAATGTAAGTTTTTTTGCATCATTTCATTCTCAGGGTTTGGATGTGGACTCTCTGGTGATTGAGCATATCCAGGTAAACAAGGCCCCCAAGATGCGCAGGCGTACCTACCGTGCCCACGGACGCATCAACCCCTACATGAGCTCCCCCTGCCACATTGAGATGATCCTCACTGAGAAGGAGCAAATTGTCCCCAAACCAGAAGAGGAGGTTGCTCAGAAGAAAAAGGTAAATTTCTATCCTGTTATCCCCCTATTTTCTGTAAATGGTGGCTGTGATGATGACTTCTTAGGACACCTTTGGATTAATGATGAAAAGAATCTCATATTCCTGAGCAGCCTAATACTTAAGCTATATACTGTTATGCTGTAATTAGCATAACTATGAAACAGCATTACTGTCCTGAGTTTACTGCTGGTACACGCTTGGTATTAATGACTTCATTTTCCTCTTGTGACATTTTTTCAGGTTTCCCAAAAGAAGCTGAAGAAGCAAAAACTCATGTCAAGGGAGTAAATGTAAATAAATTCCAATGTTTGATCTACAGTGGTCTGTGTTTTATTTCTGAATTTATTACTTTATCAATACTTAGTTAGATGACAAGTTCCATTGTATACATTGCCACTTTTTTAAGTTAGTTGTAAATGTACCAGTATATTTGGGCTAATTTTAAAAGCCCTTTAAAGCAATCTGAAAAAGAGCAAATTTAAACCTAGTGGGACCTGTAGGTGCAAAAGTATTAAACTAGATGTATTCATCCGATTTCTGTCAGTTTTTCTGAAAGATTTTGAGATACATATAGGTGCTGTTTTTATTTCTCCTTTATTACATCTTGCATTATGAGGCGTGGCCAGTAACGGCTTATTTGCATTATAGGTAACAGAGCTTTTACCAGCTCATTCTGACATGGACTAAATTTGTCAATAGACTTTGTGAGACTGATTTTGTGCAAAGAAGTTTAGATTTTTTTGTATAGCCCATAGTCTTATTCTAACTTGTTTAAAAAGAGATAACTAATACCCTTTAATTTAGTCTTTAATCACCATGAATACGATGCAGTGTTGGCCCTCACAATACCTCTACAGGGTGCGACAAAATGATCGTCGAACACTAACTACTGTAACGTTATCAGTGGTAACCTTTCTTATCTTTTGTATTCATTACACTTTTAAGTGAAATGAAAAATGTTTCTAGTTAATAAATCACGATGTTCCTACTGGGGGGCTGAATTAGTTAATCCAGAATCTATCTGATTCCAACAAGTAGTAAAATTTTAACACGTATGCATTATAATGTTTAGGCTTCTTGCATGCAAATTTACTTTTGCAGCTAGTGTTGGACCATTTAATGTTTGAGAGATTAAACCAGTCCACAAAAAAAATCAAACAGCCAGAAATTCCTGTCAAATTTCTTGCCACTTGTTTTTTGTCCATGCGTGTTTTATAACTTAAAAATGGCAGTGAAATTTCTCTCAGGTTAAAGCTTCTGATTATCTAAATTAAACTTTGGTGATAGCTGCAATAAACCTTTCAAGTAAGTTTCCTATACAGTAACACTGAAGGAGTCTCCTGTGTTTGAGCTTCATAAGGTTGAGCTTGTGTACCTGTGCAAGGAATTATAAACAGTTTACTCTGAATTTCTGCAGCATTTTATTTTAGAATAATGGCTTTAATGCTGATGTTTGCCAACACATGACCTTGTTATGTAGGAATCATTTGTAATTACATATTTGTCCTTGAATTCGTAAATCGGCTCAATCGATTGTTCTAATTGGTCCTCGTATAAAGGTCAACATTTTATAATTAAGTTTATTAGCCAGGTGTTCCTAATCCAACGGTAGCTCTGTGTAATGTCTTGATTATAATAATTAGTTTCCTCGTTCATGTTTTACCACAAGGGGGGAGTGTTTTCTTGAACATTAGCCTTGCTATGGTTAGTAATATTACACGTGACTGCTTGCAGGGCTTACATACACATATATATATTTCTAGTCTATATTTAAAGAAAACACGTAGCATAAACAAAATTTTTGTGGGGGGAGGGGTCAGTGGGGCTGAATCTTCAACCTGCATTTATCATGTGAACCATTGAGGTGCTCACAATTGCATTTCAGAAGTTATTTTCAAAATATATAGAACAATTATTACTTTGGAAATATCAATTATCAACAATAAAAGCCCAAATGATAGTTATATATATATATACTTATTAAATAAAACATTATTAGATTTTCGGTGTGCGGGCATGTTTATAAATGGCAGGTTTGCCATGTTTCCAATAATTTAGTTTTAAGTTTGTCAGCCGCGGTGCTAACGTCTGAGGACGTAACCGTTGCCGGTTTGACCTGGTGGAAAGAAGAGCCTCTGATAACACCTTGTCTAACGCTAATTCTTATTTTCTTGTGTTGTTTATTAATCTCGCTTACCACTAGATGTCGATAAAGTTTTAGTCTTCAAAGTGGGGTATCCCTCATAAGGGTTGAATCCCTAATACTGAATTCCCTAAATTAAAGAACTACATGTAATAAAATAATGATACCTATAATTATGTCATCTGATCAATTATCGAGTAACCGATATGCAGTGTCGGCTAGTACAACTCCCTGGTTTTGTCATTATTATTCTTAATATTTTTTATTATCGGGCATTATATAGATGTATATGATATATTCCCGATATATAATATATGGTATATATGATTTTCATAAATATTATATGTATATATAGTTCATTACGTGTTCGTTTTTTCATATAAAGAAATTAAATTGTTGATATAAATATAAATTCTCTTTCGGTGCGTAGACGCCTATGAAACCTGCCTGTCCTGTCGCAATATCTACATGGTCTCTGTAAATGTGTATGAAGCTCTGAATTTCCGTTTTTGTTCGATTTGTAGACTCCCCCTTTTTTCTTATTAATGTCACTACTGGGTTATTGATAAATATACAAATAAAAATCACGATATTAAAGAATAGGACTTATTAATTTTTTTTTACAATACGACCTGCCACAAATAATGTAAACCCATATAAAAAAAACAAATAATGTATACATGTGGTTTTTGTGCCAATATGCCATATATGTCTGTCTGTGAGTGCATTTATTTATTTATTTACATATTTCATATTTTAATGATATTTTAATAACATAATGCGAATTCCTTATTCAATTATCACTCCAAAACAACTGTGAATCGTTTAGATTATACTTGCGAGGAATCGGAATGCCAGTTTAGTTTTTTTAATGTTTCTTTTAGACTAAATATAATCAACCAAGTAGGAATAAATCATGTCTAAAACGAAGGGGGTTATTGCATTGGTATAAATCTTAACTATCTAAAACTATCTATCTAAAACGTTATTTTTTGTTTAACTATCAAAGCTATCTGTTATTCTTAAAGGGCGACATAACGCAAGAATGATGGTCGGCGTTGCGCGTGCGAATCGACTTTGTTAGAGCCTTCAAAAAAATAGAAAAAATGAATAAAAATGAAATTTAATTCAAATAAATAAAACGAAATGAAGTATGTTCTACATGTACAAGCTCCTCGGGCAAACTCCTTTCGGAAAAAAAACGATTTGAGGAATGTACTAGATTGGTTTTGTTTGATTTGTAAACTTTATTTGTATTTAATAGCAGGCGGCAGCTCTTTTAATGTGTAAATTAAAAGCAGTGACAAAGAGCGCCAGTGGAAACAGACTCCTAAATTCACTTCAGCACTTTTTTTCCGCCTGTGACTGTCATTACGTCATTGGCGGGTTTAGCCAATCACAGCGGGGTACAAGCCCTTCTACTTTCCAAATGACAGGCTTAAAGTTTGGACTTTTTTAGCAAAAGGAGAGCAGGTCGATGAAAATGTTTTATTATCTTCCAGGTCTTCATATGTGAACTACCAAGAAAGACTGCCATTTTATTTATAGAAGATTTCAGAATAACACTGAATATAGCAGCCTATAGCTATCGAGGCGAACTGTCTCACCCTCTTTCTGTCTTCCTCTTCATTGAGAGGGAATGCCAAATCGCGAACATTTGCCATGTTTTTAACGAAGCGACTGGATTTCGTCTGGAAGGAAATGGCTATTATGCGTTAATCTGACTTATTCGGTGTTCCAGTGTTAAATCTTATTTTTATGAATGCAATGCTTTATATGCGCGGTCTGGCTATTTCGTTCACTTTTTTCCACAACAACCTGCACTTTCTGTCCCGTGGACGCTTTTATGCAGAGTAATAACCATTATTTTTATATCACAGTGTTTACAATTCTCCGTGTAATTGCACATTTTGAGGCGCTTTGTGCTGCAGTATATCGGTTATGTTAGCTGTGGGGCAAATGGACGGACCTCGTCAGGGTGCCTTCCTCCTCAACACCTCGCCTTTAACCGCTCTGCATAGCATGACCGAAATGAAGACGCCTCTTTACCCTGCTTACCCGCTACCATCTACCGGCCCGGCGTCGTCTACCTCCCCTACCTCCACCTCTCCAAACCCCGGCGGGGTCCCGGTGTCATCCCCAGGGATCAAAACATCAACGGCTGGACTCTCGACACTCGCATCCCAGCAGTGCGGAGCATCGGCTACCCCACATGGGATAAACGACATCCTCAGTCGGCCGTCGGTGGTCCCTTCTGGACCAGCGTCCTCTCCAGCCGGTCTGCTGTCTGGTCTTCCCCGCTTTAGCTCTCTGAGTCCACCTCCTCCACCGGGGCTTTACTTCAGTCCAAGTGCAGCTGCTGTAGCTGTGGCCCGCTACCCCAAACCTCTGGCTGAACTGCCAGGCAGGACCCCTATATTCTGGCCGGGAATGGTGCAAAGCCCACACTGGAGAGATGCCAGATTTGCGTGTTCATCTCGTAAGTTAATTTTCTTAAAGTCGCGGCAAAATGTATGCATACACTTCAAAATTCTGGTAATTGTACACTATTTATGCGAATATTCGGGAATTGATCTCCGCAGGATCGTTACATTTAATTCACGTTTGCCCGATTCCTGAAACACAGAGCAAATAGTTTACTTAGCTGGCAGAATTTTTATAGTGTTTTGTTGGGATTAATGGTATTTCATCATGCGATCCTAAGATTGCAGTTTTAAATCCACCTAGGCAAACAGTATTAAACTCCGTCATACACATCATTTCCGTTAAGGAACATCTCAAACTCTGTGTTTATAACTGTAGTCCCAAAATGGTTAATTTGTTTCCCACTATGGTATTTTGTGAATATAAATAAGATACTATACAAATAATTACATTGCATTATTATGTTCTCCTTAGATCAGAACTCAGTGCTACTGGATAAGGACGGAAAGAGGAAGCACACAAGACCCACGTTTTCAGGTCAGCAGATTTTCGCGCTGGAAAAGACTTTTGAACAGACCAAGTATTTAGCAGGACCGGAGAGAGCGCGTCTGGCCTACTCCCTAGGAATGACCGAAAGCCAAGTGAAGGTAAACAATTACACACCATTAAATGGACAACAAGGACATTTAGATCAAACAGTTCAAGTTTAGTAAACACAGACCATAAGAGTTGAATTAATACATTGCTATAAAAATAAACATCTAAAACACAGTAAGTGGAAATTAACAGTGGATATTCTGCTTAACATATAGGCATAATTCAAACAGAACCAAATTAACTAGTTAATTATAAAACAAAATAAGATATAATAATATCAACCACATTAATAATAACAATACAGAATACTATACTACTAATATTAATAAATACGTAAATAAATAATAATAAAATTCATTCAATTTCTTTCGATATGTAAATAATAAGAATAATAATAATAATAACAATAAATAATAATAATAACTTACACAATGATTTTGAATAATTTTCTGGTTATATGTGTGGAATGTTACATTTTTTTGTATTTCGCTTATAATAAAATAAACAAATAAATTGTCTATGTTTTATCTATACATGTTATCTATAAAACTTTTAGGCTTATCTACCTAAAAAATGCATACATATTTACATTATTAATAACATTAATCATTTAATTATATATTACTATAGCCACATTAGTTCTCCTTGTTTTTGAAATGGAGTTAAAGTTAAACAAAATGTGGCTTATTGTCACAAATATTTGCGTATCTGTAACATTTTTTGTGCTTTTTTACCATATTTACTTAGCTGATTAAAAGGTATTGGGCTTCCTCTAAATGTATTTGTGTATGTTGTAGGTGTGGTTTCAAAACCGGAGGACAAAGTGGCGGAAGCGGCACGCGGCTGAAATGGCCTCGGCCAAGAAGAAACAAGACTCGGAGACGGAGCGGCTGAAAGGCGCGTCAGAAAACGAAGACGACGACGACGATTACAACAAACCGTTAGATCCAAACTCGGACGACGAGAAAATAACGCAACTGCTGAAGAAACACAAACCGAATCCCGGGCTCATAATGCACGCAGGGGACACAGACAGCTCGTAAATAACCGCACAGGAGGAGCAGTATAGACTATCCTCTGTAGAATTACACAAAAAGAACTGCGTGTTTTCATCCAGTTGTAAAATGTTTGTGAGTGTGTTTCCGCAAGGACAAAAATGACGCAAAATATCCCGCACTGCCGGAAGAACTGAGCGCACAACAAGCGAACCGTTCTGTAAAACAGCGTGAGTTGTACCGAATAGAAATTATATTACTGTGAATATTTATGTGTAAAATATCTTTTTGTATAGTAAAATTATAGGCTCGTTTTCTAATCTGCATTATCTCCTGGCTACATCCTCACACATGAATAAGCGCATTTCATTTTAATTTGAATAATTTAAAAAACAAAACAAAACAGTGCAAGTTTTTTCTACCCAAGTTTGTCCAATTCTCCTGAAAAGCAGGTTTATACGTTTTGGGTGTAAATATTATCACGATTAAACAATGAATCTATATTTTGTAAAATAACCACTAGTTTCCATCTCACAAACATAGAAATGTTCCCTTTTTCACTCACACTTAATTTATAAAAATGTTACGATTTCCACGGTGTTGGATGCGGGAAATGCGCTTTGCGAATATTCGTGTGATATTGCACTTTTATTTAATAAAAAGTGATTATTATTATTATTATGATTATTTCCATAATTCTTTTTTATTTATTGACATAGTAAACGTTTTATTTTGTTTAATACTGTGTCTTGGAAATAATTAAAAACCCAATTGCTTGTTTAAGTATATATCTAATCAGCCAATCACGTGGCCGCAACTCAATGCTTCTAGGCATGTAGAGGATTTAAAACAACTTGCTGAAATGCACACCGAGCATCAGAATGGGAAAGAAAGGTGATTTAAGTGACTTTGAACGTGCACGGTTGTAGGTGCCAGGTCGGCTAGTCTGAATATTTCAGACACTGATGATATACTTGGATTTTCACGCACAACTAGGGTTTACAGAGAATAGTCAGAAAAAGAAAAAAAACATCAAGTGAGCGGCAGTTGCGTAATGGAAAATGCCTTGGTGATGTGAGAGGTCAGAGGAGAATAAGCAAAATTTTCAAGATTTGAATAAAATCTATGCTGAAATTATGACACGACGAATTAAGACAGTTCTGACGTCAAAACGGCATCCAAACTTTTACTAGCAAGGTGTACCTAATAGAGTGGCCGGTGAGTGTATAAATAATATCGCTACAGTGGATATTCATGCATGTGGATGTTTATTTTATTACTTAATGAATGAGTTATATGTAGCTACTATATCTTTACTATCTTTCACGAAGATCATGGTCAGATATGTTCTGAAGGAACATAGAGGACAAAATATTAGACGATGATAAGTGACAGATGAGTCAGAGATGTTTTACAGTTTATGACAGAATAAGCCGTGTGTCCCATTGGTCCTTCTTGATTAAACCTACGTGTTTTTTCAGAATTGAAACCCGGTCAACCGATATGTCCTCGGCTTCAGAACAATATAGAATTTCTGATATGATAGTGAAAGAGATGCAGAACAATGCGACATGAAATTGATCCTACACATATTATAAAGAAAGTTATTTTTTTGTTGAACTGGCTTTTAATTCCACTCTTAAATGAAACTCGAAAAATTTATTCTAATTTTCTAATTCTAAGGTACTGGTCCAATTATTAAATGAACACATGGTTTACAATAAAAAGCATTTTTCCTTAATAAAAATTTTGATCTGTAGCACATGGAAGCCACATGTTTAGTTCAGTGTTATTCTGTTTGATGAGTAAACACATTCATTTTATTCCCCAAAAATTAGTAGGTACAATTTTTATTTATTTATAATAGGATTCTATGTTACATAGCTGCAATAGCATCATGCTAAGATCACATTAAAAGTAAAATACTATAAGTAACTTTAGAAAAATACAGTATTTTGCATCTGATGCTGTTGTTGTGCGTTAAATATTATTTATATTATTCGTAATTAATCTTATTTGAAAATTTGAAAGTGAAATTTACACAACATAATGTCTTAATTTATACTTAAAATTACATATCTTTAGCATAATGACTGTAAAATAGAGCCCTTTACCCTGCTTTAAAGTAAACCCTATAAAGCACTGCGTTTATGCATTTATAATGTGTTTATATAAAATACAGTACAGCTATAGCTGTAAATACTGTAACTTACAGGTGATGCTGCAGTGAATTAATGGAAATTTATAGTATACAGTTTTACAGTGGTTTCTGCTCATTCATTTAATTTATATTTTACATTGAAATATGACTTGAGTATTAATTTCATTTAGGCTTATTTTAGCACAGACAAACATAGAGTAGACAATTATTGACTGAATAAAAACTACAGTTTAGCTTTGCTCATGCAAAAATGGCTAATGAATATTCAAACTGAATTATTTGGTTTTAGGGTAAAATGTTTTGCTAATACATTTCCTCTGGCATTTTCTTTAATTTGACACATAGTTTATTTAGTTTTTTTTGTCTAGCTAAATCTAAATATTGAATAACCAGTTTCTAATATGTTTATTAAGCTCTTGCTAATCATCATGCGATGCTGTGTATATGTAATAATTTCCTACAAATACGAATTGTCCTTATTTGACTACACCTGTGGGCCAAAGACCCGATTTCAATATAACTATATAAGGCATCAAACGACGTTGAGTGACTATTTAATGAACTCTTATCTGTGATAATT
>JAOUQT010000018.1:10391150-10401209 GCA_025769995.1 Xyliphius kryptos
CCAAACAGAGGTGAAAGCATTTAACTAGGTGTAGCCTTGTCGAACATACATAAAAATACAGGTGTAAGAAGTCAAACATGGAAAGAGACAAATGAAATTAGCTAGGAAGGTCCAGATGTTAAGTTACTTCATTTATGCATTTCAAGATTTTAAATGGACCAATATATTTATTGGATAACTTTTACTTCCCTCAGTTGGCTGGACATCTCGTGCAGATAGACAGACTCTGTGGTGCTAAAATCTTGGATAAATCTCTAAAAGAAGTTGGTGATATCTAAATGAGTTTGCAGACCTTTGACAGATTTTGGAGTAGGCCAGCTACCAACAGAGTCCACCTCATGGTCATCAATGGAGAAACTTAATTCCGTATATGTGGTGGAGGAGAGTCGAAATTCACATATTTATATTTTGACTCTTCCATAGCTCTCTCTTCAGCCTGAATGAGAGCATAAACTCTAGATTTGTGCAGTGTAGCACCATCATTGAGCTCTGTAAAACAGTCATAATGTTGATGTGTAACAATTGTAGTTAGAATGATGCTGAAATATTTATTTTCCTAATGAAATAAATCCAGCACAGAAGGCAATACAGATGGGTGTAGTGGGTGAACAAGTAGGTTTACCAAAAAGCTTTATACAAACCACAGGTCTTTTTAGGGTGTCGGATGTTTTTGTTATGGAAAATATTGAAAAAAATCTGAAAACAGCTGAAATAATAGCAATAATGTTAATAAGAGAAGGAATAAAAAAACACTACGTCCCTTCGATATTAACAATGTGATTCAATACTGCTTAGGAGAAGACCATTAGATCCATTAATTTGAGTGTATACAGAGAAAGCTAGCCAATGTTTATTAAAAATATTACCACTAGGGCTTTATTGTTATGGCCAGTTATGAAGAGTGTTTTTATCTCTGACCGACCTGAGGTGAGGCAGTGGGTGTCACAAACACACACTAGAGAAGGAAAAAATGAGTCATTAAAATAGCAAGAGTGCAAGAGATTAAAAACTTTCTAACATGTCCTCGTTACCCCTCCAAGCACATGGGTGGTTGCCATGGTAACATCGGCATCTGAATCACTGCCCACTCATAAAAATAAGTACTCCTCACTTACGAATTGTTAATTATTATTCATAGAAACTGGAAATATTCAGAGATGAGCATCTTTATGAGGGTGTTTAATTTCAGTTCTTTTAACATCCCCTCAAACAATCAGAAAAAATAAGACATAATAAGTGAGTACACTGATCTACTTCTAACTAAAAAACACCGATAAACCCAATTACTTGATTGCCAGTCTGCCAGTTCAGCTCTGTCGCCTACTGAAAATGTATGGAGAATGTAAATTCTTTTTAGACAAAAATAGGAAAAATTAACATTTCAAAACTGCTAAAAGTTAAGAGAAAAGGTGATACAGACTTAAACTATTTTTAAGGTTAGGCAGAGGAATAAAGCACACAGACTTCGAGAACTGATCCACAATCGACCAGGGACCCTCTGGCACAGGTAGTGTCATCAGTTTCCCCACCGGAAGCGCTCGTGGCACCTTAGCCTGTGCACAAACAGAACAGGACAGGACAAACTTGTTTATGTCTTTGCTCATATTCTGCCACCAATACCTTGCTGACAGAAGATCTAAAGTGCCCATGGCGCTTGGATGCCCCACTCCGGGAGTAACATGAGCACATTTAATTAGTCCGTTTCTGAGGAAGGAAGGCACTAATAACCGATCTGGAGAACACTGTACTGTATAGAGAGTAAAGAACATGGCCCATCTAGATTGTCTTAAATTTAACCGTTTTGCAGAATTCAGGTATTCTAATTTTTTATGATCTAGTTTTATTGCCAGATTATTTAAGATTATTTTTGAGGAGGTTTGTGAGCAGGGCAGCAATGGAACTTAACCCCCAAATGAATTGCAAATAAAAATTGGAGAAGCAGAGTAATCGACTTAGATCCATCACTTAACCTGGTTGTTTCCATCCCTAGACAGTCTCCACATTATCGTCAGCACCGTTCAGATAGCCCAAGAACTCAAATTTATCCAGATGGAACAGACATTTCTTCCTTAATATGCAGCTCGTTTTCCAGTAAATGTAACAGTATGAGGTGGACTTGGGCGACATGAAGAGAAGATCAGGATATCGTTAATGTATCCAATAACAAACTTTCCCCCATATCCCAAAGCACCTCACTGATGAAGTTCTGGAAGACACTTGGTGACAAAACCAAGCCATATGGCATCACCTTGTACTTGTAGTGCCCTTTGGTGTTACTGAATGTGGTTCTGAGATGCAGTCCTCTATGTCTTTTTTTTCTGGGATAGAGAGAGCATAGATTTCACCACGTGGAGGAACACACCTGAGTAACAACTCAATCTTGCAATGATAAGATCGATGCGGAGGCAACCTGACATCATCTCTGCATGCCAGCTCACGCAGGATAGCAGGACGCAAACCACATCGGAACATTGCTTTAATCCACTCGCAGCAGCAATGGTCCGTAATTCCAGCGCATACTCAGCTACTCTGAGATTTAACAGAAGCTCCGCAGGATGATCAAACACCGCTTTAAATAGTGAGAATAAATGTTTATATATGCGTGCTTGTTCACTTGCGTGGCCGTGGCCCATTCTAAGGCTTTGCCGCTCAGCAGGCTGATTAGAACTGCCAGCTTCTGTTCATGTGTGAAGTTCCCCTGAATAAAAAAAAATCTTCCATTGCAGGAGAAAGCTTTTACATTGCCCTGTCTTACCGCTGAAGCGCTCCGGAAGAGACATGAATATGTTTTATCAGATTCCGATTGTGCCCGCACCATCATCTCATGGAGTCGCTGTGTGCTCAGAGACAATGTCTGCTGCAACGCATTTTTGTCCGCTGTCTCCATGTTGGAGGTGGGTAAATCTGTAACGAAACACTCCAAACAAGAGGTTAGGAGACGGTTTTAGAAGTTAATAGCGGTTTTATTGAACAATGTAGCACACACATAAGGTATAACAGCTCGGAGTGCTGGGAGAATAAACAAACACAAACTGAAATAATCCAAACAGAACGCACAGAAGTTGCACCAATGATAACTCAAATCCTCAGCTCCTAGACACCCCGGCTCACTGCTTCTACAGAAAAAAACCATAAACAAAAAACAGGTAAGTCCAAGTGAACACAAGCACAAAACACTTGAAGTAGAAACACCCAAAAATAAATACTGCAGAAGATATTCCTAATCCATTGAATTTGCACAAACTTGCAAAATAGCAAACTGAATCTAATACACTAAACAGAATGACTGAGACAGAACATAAGATAGGATAGGATATTCCACAGATAGACACAGATGGGATATTCCTTTGCATCGACCCACAATAAACTAAAGTTCTGTGAGTACTTACTCCCTCTGCCTCCCTCTGGTGGTGAAAGACGTGACACATAACAATATAAATATATTAGACATTAGAATGATTAATATATACAGTATTTAATTGTCATATAAAAAAGCTAACAAAAATATACTTTTAATACATTAAATTGTTACAAATAAACAACACTCTTTATATCATTATTTTCTGCATAATCATCACAGAGTGAAGGGCCAGCTGTTGCACACCCGTCAACTCTAGGCACACGGGCAGGAACAGCCCTTGACTGGTAACCACAACAACTTCTACTATTAGAATTAACCCTTAATACGTCAGTTTTTATTTACACTATGCACTACTGCAGCGTTATTTTCTGTAGTTTGTTTCCAACTAGTGGTTACATTTTAATATTACAGGTAAACGCCGCAATCATTTATATACCTGTACCTGTTCGGCATACCTGAGAGTAAATCAGTAATCCACCTGATGATCCGAAAATCAAGTCAAGTCTTCTGTACCTTCCTTTTTCACACTTACCTACCCTCCCCCTTCCTCTTTATACAGCTCCATATACAACATCATTTTACCAATATACTCACTGTCTCTCCTTTCTATATGTGCAAATCTCAATATGGTTCCTCTGAACATGTTCTCAAAGAAGCTAAAGTGTCTTTTCCTTCTTATGTGCTTATTTATAAACTCATCCAACCTTGTAACTATCAACATTAAAATCTCTGATACCTTCAGATCTGCCTCTTGTCTGATTGAGAGAATTATAGGGATGTGCACAGACAAAATCAAAGCAAAAGTTGCCTACTTTGAAGAATCTCAAATCAAACTTACCTGTCTGCCTCAACACATTTGCTGTTGTTGTCCAGTCATCTGGCTCTACACTACCTCTTATAGCAAGTCTAAACACCTCTCTGAACTGCTCACAACTATCTTAAGGTCTGCTCTAGCTAGGTCTCACTAGTACTAACTCTGTCCAGAGATTCATTTTCTCTACTATAGCTCACAAACACTGCAGTCACCAATACACTCTGTAATTCAATCCACTGTAACTTCTTCCAAAACCACACATTCCATTTATTGCACTAAAACTTGAAAACATTAGAAACTACATCATTTTCTAGTAAACAATGTACAATTATTTTTCTTTGTTCTTTTGTTTTTAAATAATTAAAAGTTACATGAATAAAAAAATAATTGGTAAATTTGATTACAGTCTTAAAAGTGAGAATACAGAAAGCTCTCTCTCTCTCTCTCTTTAGTGTATGTGTGTGTGTGTGTGTGTGTGTGTGGGCGGTACCTGCATGTGTAAAACAGACTAAAACTTAACATGTTAGAACACACAGGTAAGTCACTCCCTCAGTCTAGGTATTTGTGTGTGCGCGAGTGTGTGGGTTGTGCCAGTATATATTTGAAAACTGAAAACACTGAAAACTGAAAGACTGAAACAGGTAAGTCACTTCCTCATGATTGCGGTGTGTACAGTATGTGTGTATGTACATTATGTATATGTGTTAGTTGGTTGTTGTGGTGGGGAGTTGCATATATTATGAATTATGTTATAAGAGTGTGATCATAATAATTGTTAGCTATTTATGGAGACAAAATTAGACATATAAATCCCAGTCTGAAGAACACACACAAACTAGCACAAACACACATACCAGAGAGTGGAATGCAGCAGTGTGTGTGCTCCATGTAGAAATATGATGACTCCAATAACATCTCTGTTTCTCTGGATTTCTGTAAGCTTGAATATTTTCAGTATAAACTGAAATTTGTTTACAGCTTTAGATTGCTGTTAATAACTATACTAGTATTTAATTGTATAACCTTTATTTCTGCTTTATAACTGCTTTACAATGGATTCAACCGTCTCCAACCAAAACTGGGTAGATGACATTCCACAATTCTTCTGGTGTTTTACATCAAAAACAGCATTTTATGTCAGTCCACAAAATCTCAATCGGACTGAGGTCTGGATATTGAGCTGGCCACTTCATAACCTCAATTTGTTGGTTTATAATCAGACCAACCTACTTGCTGGTGTGTTTGGGGTTGTTGTCCTGCTGAAACACTCATTTCAACATGACCTCTTCCGATATTTTGATATATTCAAACTGGTCTATGGTGCATAGAATGGAATAAATGGGCCAGATTCTAAATTATAATAAACATCCACAAATCATTATAATTGCACCATGTGCATCTTAAGTGTCACAGTGTGCATCTTAAATTCAATGATTATTGGTCTTCTCTGTCTTTTCGACCCAATAAGTACAACTTTTAAAAAAAATATTTATTTTACTCTTTTGATAAACACCAGGTCTGAGTGAAGATCCTCTCTATCCACCCAGGAATTTAGGAGGTGGCAGCCATGTCGGTGACTCCATATAAGAATCAGCACTACTACATCCTGAAACGAGAATATCAGGAAAACAAGGTGGTGTTTGAAGACTCAGAGTTTCCCTGCAACAACAGCTCACTGTTCTACAGAAACCCTCTTCCTGGAAGAGTCGAGTGGAAGCGGCCAGGGGTGAGATGCTGTTGAGTTCTGGATTTTGATTGGTCAGAGGTTATTGATTATTTTTTTTATAACAGCAGCACTGTGATAGTAGTGAAATCATTGGTTTATATTATATTAAAGTTTGAATAAGAACATACTGTAAGCGAGTGTAAGAACATTAATAACTCCTATAGTATAAGCAAAACAAGAAGTAAGTAATTACAGGAGCATTGCATATAACTATAAATGGCTAAAAAGTAAACAAGCTAGATTAGAATTTTTACTGAGTAGTTTCCCAAAGCATTAAACAAGCATTCTATGATTAATAAAGCTAGTCGACTCGCTCAGTGCATCTCCAACAAGATTTAAACAGAAGATAAAAACCCTGATGAGGTCATTTTTTACATCAGTAATACATCCTTTATTATTTAACACAATTAATAATTTGATCCTTGGAAACTATGTTGTTCCAAAATTCTTCACACATACTCAAACTCTGTAATTTAATAAAAGAACACCTAACCAAAAAAAATGTACTTGAGTAAATGGAAGAAATACCTCACTTACAATCATACTTACTGTAAGTAGAGATGCAACTTCACAGCAAGAGGGTCACAGGTTTAATCCTCAGATGGGGCATCCTAGGTCGTTTATGTGTGGAGTTTGCATGATCTCCGCGTTTCCAAAAACATGCATTCTCTGATCAGTAATCTCTGATCAGTAATAAGTTCATTTATAATATTTATAGTTCATTTAGAATTTAAAGACCTAATATTTAATAGTCCCATCTTCAGGTGAACGGTGCAGGCTGTATCATCACAATTGTCTAGTTTAATATTTATTAAGTTATTAGAATAAACTCTATTTTATCTAAACTGTATTTATCTATATTATTTCAAATTTCTGACTTTTTGTTTAGCTCGGGGAACAGACATTGTATCAATATGGTGAAACCTAGGTGACAACACTAAACAGTTAGCATACGGTCAGAATAGCCTGTTTGTCTGCTTCTTGGACTTGGTTCTGGATTGTCATGGTTTAACTAGCCCTGTTTTAAGATTATGTCTTATGCTGCAAGGTAAGAGAGTAACACCTTCCTGAGTGGGATGGATACTGTTCTGCCCTAATAGGCGAGTCCTACCATCAAAATTACTCCAATCTATGAAGAAGCCTACATTGTTTTCTGAGCACCACTTGGACATCCAGCAGTTCAGTGACCATAACCTGCTGTAAGTTACATTACCATGTCACACTGGAAGGGAGCCAGAGCAGATTACTTTATCTGACATTGCCTTCGCTAATTTACACACCTCTAAAATTTTACTCTTGGTAACCTCTGACTGTCAAAGGCATATATCATTAGCTTCATGAAACATGACAAACTATTTTAGAGAACTTGCACTTGCCCAAGATCCTATGCTATGTCCGGTGCCCTGGCTACCGGTAAACACTGTACTAATGCTGCTGGTGCCTCTAAAGGCCTAGCTAGTTTCACATGCCTCATTATAGAGTCTCCTATAACCAGAGCTCATTTAGGTTTTTCAACAGCCGTCTCACTGAGGAGGGCAAACCTGTTAGGAGAGGAGTGGTGCCTTTGAAGGCGAGCCTCAGCGTTAGCATTGGCTTTGCGAGTATGCCGCCAGGTCAGTATTTCTATCACTATCACTAAGCCTCTCCAATGTCTTGATGCGCATCTCTAAAACTGATATCTTCTCAGTCAGGGTTCTAATTATAGTGCAATTATTACAGATATAATTCTCACTAATGACGGAGGAAGACTAAACATCCTGCATTCTACACACTGATCCAGCTGAATGTGTGACATAATAGTACGTTACCTTATGCAAATTCTGCAGTATCAAATGATATTAAACGGCTCCGGTGCAGATGGCATCGGCGTCTTTTATTCCTGTAAATACAAACACATTCCAAAAAAGTTGGTAAAGTACAATTTGTAAATAAAAATAGAATGCAATGATGTGGAGGTTTAAAAATTCCATATTTTATCCAGAATATAACATAGATGACACATAAAATGTTTAAACTGAGAAAATCTATCATTTAAAGAGAAAAGAGAAAAATTAGGTGATTAAATTAGATTTTTAATTTCGTGACAACAACACATCTCAAAAAAGTTGGGACCATGTTTCCCCTTTTCTTTTTACAACAGTCTGTAAACGTCTGGGGACTGAGGAGACAAGTTGCTTAAGGTGAGGGATAGGAAAATTAACAGAATCTTGTCTAATGTATGCTTTGTCATCTCTTCTGTTTTATGATGCATCAAATGTTTTCTATAAGTGAAAGTTCAGTACCCGGACCGATCTTCTACGCAGTATTGTCATGTTGGAAAATGCAAGGTCTTTCCAGAAAGGGATGTCCTCTGGATGAGAGCATATGTTGCTCTTGAACCTGAATATACCTTTCAGCATTGATGGTGTTTTTCTAGATGTGTTAGCTGCCCATGCCACGTGCAATTACACAACCATCAGAAATGCAGGCTTCTGAATGCTGATAACAACTTGGATCGTCCTTCTCCTCTTTAGTCCGAATAACACGGCATCCCTGATTTCCAAAAAGAAAAAATCATAAAAAAAACATTTTAAACAGCTGTGTATTTGAATATTAACATATAGTTAAGAAACACATAAGAATGAATTCATGGCAAAAGCAACATATTGTAATAATAGATCAAATAAAATTCCAAAATAAAATCAATAAAATCATGTTTTGGATGACTGACTATAGTATATACATTAAACAATGAAACTATAAAGATAGGATTAATGCATTTCTAAATCAAGATCAATTGGAGCCAAAGGGTCGCAAGAGATTGGGTGGATGAATTAATGACAAAATGAGCACCTTCAGTAGATGACTGTGACCATGTTTTAAAAAAAACCTGCTCTCATCACCCCCAGGCATTTGTTGGAATTTTATTAACAATAGCCATGCTAAAATAACCTGCTAACATGTATCAGAGTGCAGCAATAATAACCTACTCAATCATATTTTAAAAGTCACGTCAAGACAGCCCTCTATAATTCATCTCTATGCAAATACCTCAGTGTCAGCCCATTAGTCTATTGCCTACAGGGGAGGTTTTATTAAAATGCATTCTTGCCTACTCTGTTTTTTATTCAGGACCATTAAAGCACAAGTTCTATTGGCTAAGAATTATAGCAACGATTAGAATAACATATGGACAGCATGCACTCTGGAAATAAAAACCAACAGATAAAGTGGCAGGGTCATGGTGGGGAGCAAACACTTAGGAAAATGGCAGTGGAGTAATAGATTTGTATCTGGCTTTCTGTAGAGGTCTGGTCTGCCACCCAAATCAAAGCCTTATTATACATTCATTTAGGTCTGTAGCGCATGGCAGGACACTGTGCCCCTCATTCACTGCCAGAAGTTATGAGTGGCACAGAGAGGAGTGAGCAATGAATTAAAGAGACAATAAAAAGGTGATAAATTGCACTCTAAATATATTGTGTCTTTTAATGAAATTGAACCAGCACATTGGGATTGTCGACTCTGATCATTTAAAAAATAGTGATGTCATTGTGTGTATATGCTGTATATTTATATGTGTTAGAGGACCTAAGGCCTAATACAGATTCATAGCTTTTAGATTACACAAAATTTTTTACTGCATTTAATTTATGCTTTATCTGAATTTAAGGTAAAGCATAAATTCACTACAATTCTCCAGAGTAATAGTAAAGTTCTAAATTTTGACGGTTGTTGAGCAGCAGCAAAGTAGTTAAGTTCCTAAACAAGTACAAATATTTACCATTATAATATAATTTAATAAAATGATATTATAATAAAATAATAAAATATAATATAATTTGTGGATAGCTTGTTACACTTTTTATTTACTTTGTTTATACATATATATATATATATATATATATATGATTTGCATATACTTGATAATCATTGTAAAACTCAATTGCAAACATATAACAGTTAATGTCTGTAATTACAATTTGTTTTATAATTTTTTTCTCTTTTCTGAAATATTTTTTGTCTTTGTACCATGTTTTTTTTCCCTGAGTAAATCTCTGCGTTTACTCCACACATTTTCTCAGGTACGTTCATTAGCATGGCTTATATTCAGAACTTGCAGTAAGTTAAATGCCAAATGTTTAGCAATTAGTGCTGGATATATTTATGATAAGTATA
>JAOUQT010000018.1:10444002-10460686 GCA_025769995.1 Xyliphius kryptos
ATAAAAGGTAATTAAAGTGATAAAAGTCTAAAGTGTCCCGTGTTTAAAAGTGACATTAGTGCAGAGATTATATATCATCATCCCCATCATTATAATGAATACAAATTTAATAGTAATATTTTCCACCTTAATAAAATTGTTTATACTAATCTTTTTGATTAAACGGTATGGTGTAAAACCTCTGAAAAATGGAATCAGTCCATTTCCAAAATCTGTGGATTTTTTTCTTTTTTTTTTTCTTTGCGCTGAGGGCTAGAGTTTAGTTTTTTTAACTAGCGTTCCATCTCCACGTCTGAATCAATTGTCTCTTTTCTTTTGGCTCTGTGTCCGGAGTTTTGGGGGAATAAGGGAGGTGGGCCAACACCGCTGACCCAAGCCCCTGCGAATAGAGGAGGCCAGACTTTGGGTGGCGCAGACAAAACATGTTTTGAGCAAGGGTGCCGATCTCTGTGGAAGGATGTCGAGAGGGGGCGGAGCACACCCCGCAGAAACAATCTCTTCTGCTTTAATGTGAAAAGGAGGAGTTATAAATTCATCTATTTGCTCTTTCTGACCCGGCCTTTCACAGAGCCTCCTGCTGGGCCGGCCAACTCGGACACAATGCATTAGCCTGTCACGATATTGAGAAAGATGGAGGCCGGGGGAGAAAGACCACCAGATGCTTTATTGTCTTTGCTGTTTCCACATAATTAGCCAGGAAAAAAAGTCACCGGCCTGGTTGCGGTGCCATGAATGAACTTGAGGCCACGTAGTCCGTCGTACGATTAATTCTGTTCAGCCTGGGCCACTTTTCCCCTCTGTCCCCTCTGCCCATCCCTGGGTCAGCCCCCGGGCCCCGCACGCCCTCGTCCCATAAGCACGACAGTGCAAAGTTTAACTGTGCATGACAGATGGCCGTGAAATTTGTTAACATACGGCACACCAGGTCGCCTAAAGACAATCAGACGCCTCATGCTGACTGTTGGTGTAGCTGAACAGATTAGGGGAATCAATCTGTTAATGCGGAGCAGCATTAAGCACCGCTGACTGGTTTAACTGCACCCTGCTGCCACTCTGCAGCACGGCATCATGGGACAGGCTTCTACTTGGATTCATAGCCTGGGCCAATCATTAAGAGGGATTGATGAGCCCTAATTCTTATTTGATAATTTATAAGTAACTCCGACTTACATTCACACAGATGAACAGGTCAGAACTTCCTCAGCAGTTCGATCAATGATTTTAATTACTTCATTATTCATGTAGATTTATAAGATGATTCAGAAGCTTCAGCATGCAACACCGACTGTTATTTAAAATACTCTGAATGAACACAACAAATAACGTCAAAGAATGTATGTGAGTTTCACTTTACTGTGCTGTAAGTTTAACTACACAAGAAATAAACTTATTAAAGTTTTAAAACCTTCACATTAAAGGTTTGAAACTTTGGTCAAAGTAAATTGTCAGACAATAATAAATAAAAACTTTGATCTAATTGGCTAAGCTTGCTTTTCCACAGTCTTATATATGATAGAATAATTTTTTTTCTTGTTCTCTTTCATTAGTTGTTCCCGATTGACACATAAATTTTTTTTTTTATGTTAAATATTTTGATTTCTGCCCAGTCACATTTTAAAGTCTCATGACTGTTTGCCAAGTTTAACATTTCCAGTCATCCTCAGTTGCTACTAAATACAAATTCAATTAATTTTTATATTTAAATTAATGTTTACATTTTCAGTGTTTTCATCTGTAGCCTTCTTATACTTGCTGTCTTTTTATTTTTGGTGCTCCGATTTCCTCCCACATGGCAAACACGATCACGCAAAATAAAATAAATGTGTGTGTGAATGTGTATTTCTGGAATTGTTTGGCTACCTGTCTAGGGCATCTGTAATCTTTGTCTTTTAAGAGCTGATAGGATCTTCACTTGATGGGTAAGTGGATAAGACTATTATCAAGTTTAGTTATTTAGTAAATAAAACATTTGTTGGCAGCACATTAGATTTTGAGTAAAACTGACATTTGTATGAATTGTATTTTATTTGATCTTTTTTAAATGAAGAAAACTCTGCAGCTTCTGCTTTAGAATCACCTTCTTCTGCATCATTAGACAGAAAGTGGATGCTATTGTTTCATTCTCCTGTTGCAGTTTGATGCGCCGTTTCAAACTCGCCGCTCGTTCCTAATCTGAGCAGCACCAGGTTCCGCCTGACAAAAGCACCGACAGGAGAAAAGGCCTAAAGGAAGTGGTGAGAGAAAAGCCATCTTAAGATATGTGCGCACGAATCAAGAGATCCATTAAATCTATTGCACCGGCTTTCCTTGGCACTCCATACATAAGCACCCTACCCTAAATTCCCCCCATAGTTACTCAGTGAATGGGAGCAGCCATGAATAGCACACTTTATTAGAGCATGCCATGAGCCCTTAAACAGCACTGCCGGTTCCATTCTTTAGCCCCTCTGCCCTATTATTAAAAGGGGCTTTACGGGGGCTTGTAAAAGTGTTTTCTCCTCAGGGGGCCTGCATAATAAACAAGAAAGCTGGGTAAAGGATTGCGGGTGGGCCACCGCCGAATGACGGCAGCGCTGACGTTCCATTCCCACAGGTGGTGCCGCGACCTCGACCGGTCCACTCGTATGCGACTGACAGCCTAATGAAGGACGAGAACACAAAGTCGTACATGGCATGAAATCGGGCACAAAAGCCAAGCAAATGTCTGAACAATTCCACTGCAGGACAGGATCAGAGGAGCCGCGGGCGGCCTGCAGGCGCTGTGAGATTTAGCCTACAGGAGTACAGCTTCTGTAGGTTTTAACAGGATAAGTTCAAAAATGTGAACATTGGACCGCACATATGTGCAGTCATGGTCACTTGTCTGTGTGTGTGTGTGTGTGTGTGTGTGTGTATGTACATGCGCCTATGTAAGTGCAGAAGTACCCCGTACAGGTCGACAATCCATCGCAGGGCAGACACACACTAAAACAGAACTTCTGGAAACAACCAAAGCAGACACAGGGAGAACATCATAATTCCAGGTCAGGTGGCAGCAGGCTGCATCGGTACTCAATAATGACAGAAATTAGGATTTTTCAACACAACTTTAGTACACGTCTAACAATAATAAAATGCTGCTAAATAAGCACCATGGCTCTGGGTGGGATTTTTTTTTTTAAATGGATATGAAGGTAAAAGCTAATGAATAAATTAGTGGGTTGCTAACAGCGGTGGGATAATGGCGAGCAGGTTTTGAATATGCTAAGCAGCTTTTTTGCCGGAGTGGAGCATTGCTTCTTTGCAGCTGTAACACTTAACACACAATGAGCACTCAACAGATGGGAGTCATGGAGAAAAAAGAGCCCAGTGTTCCTTAGCCGAGGGCGACTCCGCCCCCTGACTCGGCCCTGCCGGCCCTCCGCTTTGGCTGTCTGCCCTTGCAGGTGCCCTCCTAAATAAAGAGAAGCAATAGAGTGTGATGAACTATTGTGATGTATAAGAAACTCAGCCACTGTAGATTGAAGTCGTACAGCGTCTCATCCCTGAATGCTTTCAATGCATCATGTGATGTCATAACGTTACATCTGATCCAATAAACTTATGCTCTCAAAACAGAGTTCTGAGAACTCTTAAGTGTCACAAACTCCTGCAGGTGACTATCGCCTAAATATGTAGCACCGACCTCATGAAAGTCAAAGTTTGTCTCCATCAGCATCTGAATCTTTTGCATAGCATTTGCATTAACGGCCTTCAGCCGTAATCCTCATGCTGCACGCCGTACAGAGGTCAGTGCATTATACAATCCAAGCAGGTCAGGGTTAAAGGCTTTATTTCGCGCAGGTCTGCGGTCACCTGGTAACATTAAACTGTTTATTAAGTAAGCCACAGATTTTTAAACATAGATAATGTAGTGATGATCTTAAATCTTCAACGGTGATGGCAGTAACTGGGCATGCCCAGTCTGTACGGATCGGATCGCGAGCATATGGTGGCTCGTTGTTGGGTATTGATCGTCTAATATGTACTGCTGAACTGCACGGTTAAGTCGTGTGTAGAAATAAATGTTTTTTACATGGCCATGTTTAAGACCTCACAATTCATAAGTCAGCAAGTGACCGAGAGCGAGAGAGGAAGATTAGGAATCTGTTTAACAGGCAGTAAGTCATAATAATCTCATTCATGGAGGACTTTGGCCATGGATCTCCACTTTTAAATTACCAATGAACGCAGGGCGGACAGATCAGGTCCATCAGTTTGAGGAGTGAGAGTGAACCAGTACACAAGATGAATGTGAAAATCGCACCTCGCTGATCAATTTCTCCAGCCATTAGTTATGATGGTGAAATTACAAATCGGTGCCGGCGTCATCCACCCGAAATGCATTAGGCGCGTGATGCGGAGCCCGCAGATTGCTCCTGCGCGCATTAATATTCCGTCTGTGCGTGACATGTCGGAATTAAATCGGGCTCGCAGGCCGTAACTGAATCACTTCGGTCTGCCTCCGGCTCTCTTTCAGCTCAACTCAACTCCGCTCAACTCATTTCCACCAAAGCAAAACAGCCCATAATATACCAATAAAGGATATTAAGCCCAATGTCTCAGCTTCTGCCACTGTAGTGACCAAAGCTCATAACTCATTCCATTTCTAATCCACTTATCCTGATCAGGGTCACATGGGGGGAGGGGGGGGGCAGAGTTCATTGAGCGAAAGGAGATATGAATTTGCACACATTCCCACACACATTCACAGCGTTTCAAATTCATGTTTATATCCAGGCAGCACGATGGCTTAGTGGTTAACACATTCGCCTCTCAGCGCTGAGGATTCCCAGTTCAAATCCCGAGCTGGGTGGAGTTTCCCTCTTCTCCCTGTGTCCGCGTGGGTGTCCTTCGGGTTCGCTGGTTTCCTCCCAGAGTTCAAAAACATGGATTTAAGGTGAATCGGCTGTTCTTAATCTTCCCCATATTTTGTGTGTTTCATGCCCGAAGGTATGGGTTATGTTAGGAAGGGCATCCGGCATAAAACACTTGGCCAAGTGTAAAATGCGGGTTCAATGCTATAGCGACCCCTGAATAATAAAGGATAAATAGTAAAAAGATACATTTTTACCTCTGATTATTCAAATTAAAGTCACAAGGGGGTGCCAAAGTTTAACTGTCAAAAGACTTGGAAACACCATGGACAGGTCGCCAACCCACTGCAGAGCAGACACACATTCACATGTATTTTCAAATTTTGGGCATTTTTTCATATTTTTATTCATATTCATAAAACGGTAGTTCCGTTTATTTAGGTTCTTACTGGTCTATGTTTTCATTGCAGTTCTTACAGTTACAGTGATCGTTTCGGGACATGTGGGTCTTTTGGTTTCTTTTGGTACTTTCAGCGTATTTCATTTAATACTAAGATGTAAATCTAGTTCCTAAAAATAGAACAGGGATTCACTTAACGGTCCACCGACAGGACCCCAGGCAGGAAGTTGACGTGGGTCTTCATGGATCAAAGACGGCAAGTAAAGCAGCTGATTATTAAAACCATTAACCCTTTTTCTGTCTCTGTTCTCTCCCAATTTGGGGGAGACGTTTTTATTACCCCATTGTGGCTCACTTGATTAAAATGTGTGGCTGCGTGACTGTCACCTCCACCCAGCGTGACCCAATCCCCCAGCCGAACCACCCGCCTGAGTGGCGTCCCCGCTGCCTCCCACACCTCCCTCGGATCATGTGATCAGATTATTAATGGCCACCGTCTCTCCACCACTTGACACGGAGCTCCAGCTGTCAGTGGGCTCGTGGGCCGTAGAATTCTGGCGCTGGTGCAGTGCCAGTCCTGGGTCTGACCCATCCGTCACTGTCAGTGATGGCGGGGTGATGAATGAGCCCACAGGCTCAGTATGGGAAGAGGGGTAGGAGGACATCTCTACCTCACACGCTCCTCAAACACCGGAGCCCGCGCCAGCTGAGGTTCACGCAAAGGTCCGACATCATGTTCAGGAACCTCCCAAAGCAGGAACGGGGGAAGATAAAGTTCTATTGTTTTAGTCCAATTAATAACCTACTTTAAAATAGTTAGGAAGGGTTAACAAATTATAATAACAGAAACTAAAATAAAGGCATGAAACTATTTAAAAGAGAAAGTACCACTTCTACTGGAGGAACTAAAAACATTTTAATTAACATTTTATAAAAACTTAAACAGTAGATAAAAGAACTTGTTTCTGTATGTTTCTTTTTAAAGAGCAGCTCCCACGGAACTGAATGCACGTGCCAACCAGAGAGACAAGGACAAATTACAAGAGCAATTCAAGTTGAAGTTCAAGAACTTCTTTAATTATAAATTATTTAACATCTTATTGATATAGGTGGTTAATAAAATACAATGCTGAATAAATTATTAAAACGGGCAGCACTGCGGTGTAGTGTTTAGCATGTTTGCGTCTCAGTGCAGCGATCCAGGTTCAAATCCTGATCTGGGTGGAGTTTTCATGTTCTCCCAGTGTCTGTGTGGGTTTCCTCCGGGTTGTTTGTGTTCATCCCACAGTGCAAATACATGGATTTAAGGTAAATTAAATGCTCTAAATGGTCCGATGTAGTGTGAAACATTGTCCTCTGAATGGGCAAGGAAAACCGCCCAGCGACCCTAGTAGAGGATTAAGCGAAGATAATTATTGATTGATTGAAAATTCAAAAACTATAAATTTTAAATATGTATCTTTGCAGCAGAATGTATTTTGGACAATTATATGCCTCTAAATTAGTTGGAACATTTTGGGGAAGGCCCTTCTCTTTTTCAGCATGACTGTGTCCCACAGTTGAAAGAAAGGTCCTTAATCATATGGTAGGGTAATTTTGATGTGGCATATCTTGACCGACCCAACCAGAGTCCTGGTCTCAACCCCAACAGCTTTGGATGAATTAGAACAGAGATTGTATTTTTTTTATATTTAGCAGAGAGGAAGCTAATGCTGTAAGGGAAACATCTTTTCAGCATCAGTTCCTATCAGCAAAGGGGGTGTCATTAAGGCTCATACAGGTGTATCAGGTTGGTGTCCCAATACTTTCCATTTATATCCTGTAAGTACAAAGTCGGTGAATTAATTACAGTGCATTTCTTATATTTTCGAAATGACTATTATTTACAAATTTATAATTAATCTTTCATTTTATTTTGTTTAATAATTTTTAATAATTTATTCTGATGTATACGATCATGTGACATTTATAACTTCAAACACGAAGAACACCTAATTACAAAACCTTTACATTGTAGGGTTGCTGTGACGTCACTTCCTGCAGCTAATTTTTCATCAGTCTTTCGATTTCGTATGTTGTGGAATTTCTTTATAAATAAACTGTCTAATTTACATTTGCTATTTAGCATATTATCGCTAACAGACGGACACCGGAAGCAAGATCCGTGTAAATTCGGTAAGTTTTATAATTTTTTTTCTATTATTTTTAACTATTTTTATTTAGATTTTTAGATGTGGATTTTAGTTCTGTTTCATGTTCTTAGTCAGCTATGTGCTGCAGTTATTCTGTTATTATTTTACATATAATATATACAGTCTATACATGTAAACAGTAATTTGCATGATGACCAAATACTTCACACAAATGACTTCATACATGCGTTCTTTTTGCATGACTTCACACACTACACACTCACTGTCAGTTCCTTAATCTATAAATTTAGTTTTTTAATACGCAGTTTTTTAATCCAATAATTATATATAATTATTTATTATGTAATATAATTACTGTGATGTGCAGTCTTCTGTTCTTTTTGTACTGTGCAACTCAGGGTTGTATTGTGTAGCTGTATTATCTATATATATATATATACACACACATTTAAACATTTTTTTTTGGCTTTTATCTTTTTAAATTTCCCTTTTACTGTACCTCTGTTGCTGTAACAAGTGGATTTCCCTATTTCTTTTTCCTTTTTTTCTTCCTTTTTTCTTTTTTTTTCTTTTTTTTTAACATTCACATCTTCACTTATATACTTTTGACCTTATATCCTATGTTTTTGTAATTTCTATTTCTATTTCTTATGCTTTATCTTGTGCGGTATGAAACAGCTGCTGTTTGCACAAAAATTTCTACTGGAGTTTATATGACACTAATCTACATTTTTCTACAACAAAGTTATTAAATTATGTCTTTATAAAACTTGCTTGCGCATCAGAACAGACTCATGCTGTCTTTCACGAAAAAAAGGGCCTTCCCCAAACTGTGCTGTACATTGGTTCATATACTGTGTTTGATGTTTCTGTAGTTTTATTGATTTTTTTAGATGAAAAGTTATGTTGAGAAAATGTGTAAGCATTTTTAGAGATTGAGAGTTTGTTTTGTTTCTTTGGTTTATCTTCTGTTTTATTACATCCTGAAGCAGCTCCACTCAAAAACTTCCTGTCTGTGTATGCTCCTCTTATCACAGAAACAGGGAAAACATTTGTGTGGTTCTTTACCCCCCCCCCCCCAACCAAGCACAGTCCCTTCTAGGACTTTGCATGTTCTCCCTGTGTCTTCATATCAGAAAAAGGATATTCATTTTAAAAAAAATCAGGTTAAGTAAAGATGGTACTTCTAAAAGTGTTGGGGATAACATTGAGATGGATTGTTGTTTCCCTACCTTTCACCATATGAGAGCTGAGCTGAGCCACTAAGCGTTAAGTCAAGAATCCCAATGGATGGGTCTTACATTTTGTCTGTAAATAAAAAAATCTTGCCTGTATTTAGATCTTACATTAAAAAACCTTAATGAAATATAACAGAACATAAAAAAGCGAGTAATTTTGGCATCACCAGACTGTATGTGTTAAATAAAGCAGGAAAAAAGGTGAGAGTGATGTGTGAAAACCGTCCCGCAGCTGTCTGACGGCGTCAGCGAGCAGGTGATTGGAGCTGAAGGCTCTCAGTCAGGTCCGATTGTGCGCTTGTTTTACTAAGTGACTGATGACCAAACGGAGGTCAAGAGTAATGAACAGGACTGATAGCAGAGCCGCGGGACGTTCAGACACCCATCCTGCACAGAGACAGAAAAACCCAGAGACAGGGCCGCATAAAAGGGCTGATCGGGTCGGTCCACAGGGACCTGCAGTCAGTGGGGCAGAGGGCTGATAGAAGCCTGAGCAGAACCTGCCCTCGTTACGGATTTACGGGTCAACATGAGATTCAGTCTGTGGAAATGGATTAAAAGGTTCAGACACTGTAAAGATGCAAATAATAGAGTGCAAAGAAGAACATACCAAAGTGATCATACACTTTCTGGACTCCGATCTTGGATCATTTATTGATCATTTGTAATAACTCGGATGTTTAAAGGTTCTGAGATGAGGTACTGTAAAGATAAATGTCTATAATTGAAACAATTACAAATAATAGTGTGCATAGAAGAACATACCAAAGTCTTCATACAATTTCAAATTTCAATTACAAACATTTTCTATCTAATTTCTTGATTTTTTTTTTTTTGTGTGATACTGGATAATCTTTGGTAACATCTTTGATGTCTAAAGGTTCTGAGATGAGATACTCTAAAGATAAATGTATATAAATACAAATTATGGGGTGCAAAGAAGAGCATACCAAAGTTTTCATACACTGTCTGGATTTTACCTTTGAGCTTTTGATTTTTGGTGAGGTATTAGATAATTTATTGATCTTTGGTTACAATGCAGACATGTAAAGGTTCTCAGATGAGATACTCTAAAGATGAACGTATAATAATTACAAATAAGGGAGCGCAATGAAGAAGTTCAAGTAATTTATTTATATAGCGCTTTTTACAACAGAGCTCAAAGTCTAAATCCCCAAAGCGCAAGCCGAAGCGACAGTGGCAAGAAAAAACTCCCTATTATGATGTTAATTTTTAGGAAGAAACCTTGGGAAGACCAAGGCTCAGTGATAGACTCATCCTCCTTAAGCGGCTGGGCAGCATCAGTGTAACACAACCATGTACAGGTCCTCAAGATCTGTAAATACCAAAGTTTTCATACACATTCTGGACTTTTTTTTCTTTGTTTTTTTTTATATTTGATGAGATATTAGATAATTAATTGATCATTGGTTACAACTATGGTGTGTAAAGGTTTTGAAAAGAGATAATGTAAAGCTCAATGTATAATAATTACAAATAATGGAGCACAAAGAAGAACATACCAAAGTTTTCATACACATTCTGGACTTTACCCTTAAGCTTTTGATTTTTGGTGATATATTGGATCATTTATTGATATCTTTGATTAACAACTCAGGCGTGTGGAACGTGAGTGAGTACACGCCGCTTTCTGTAGGACGTCGCCACAGCAACAGTCTTTCAATCTGAGTATAAATATCAAATTCCTGTGCATTCGATCCTGTTAATCACACATGGATATGAAACCTGAGTGTGTCCACTAAACAGAGTTCCTGTGTGACATATGACTTCATGAGTATCAAAATGCGAGCCCTTGTGCAGAATTCCGCGGCGGCAGCAGCATATTAGCATGTTCAGCGCAGAATGCGGTCCGTACTGTACGGATACTGTATGCATTAATGTCGACACATCAGGGTGCGCTCAGTACGGCGCTGTATTAAAGTGAGATGAAGGCGAGGAGAAGCCTGTTAGATGCATGACCTCCGCCAGAGAACACATCCTGACTGAATTGATCTGGATGATATGAATAATTTAGGGGAAGCTAAAGGAGGCAATATAAATGCACACATATATTCTAATCTTTCAACCACTGTTCCGTAAACGCTCTGTTTCCAGCCGGCGTGGAGCGGCCCGCCGCCTGCCCCGGGGGCTAAATTAATCCCGAAATGTATCCTCTGCCCCCCATTGCACATTCAAAGTTATTCAGACGCGGATGCATGATAATTACTCTGAGATTAAAGCCAGCAGAGTTTGGGGTCCCTCGTCCCACTTCACGCGGGTCATTCTTCCTTTCCTGCTGTTTTTCTGCTTTTCGGTGCAGAAACTTTTCTTGGCATCTGACCTTTAGGAACGTTCACCTGCCTGCGGATTTCCCTGCTGATTCATTGCAATGTGTTTGTTCTGCCTTTATCACCACTGGTGCCAACCGCATGCCTTCACCTTGTCACACGCTGCTCAGAAATGTGCCCTGTTAAATCACAGAGCTCTACATACTGCTCCGCTGTCAGGGGGTATATGGAATCAGGGTGGGGTATGAGGGATATGAGGGATCGGGGTTGGGGGGGGGGGTATGAGAAATCACAGTGGGATATCAGGGCTCAGGGGCTATAAGGGATAAGGGGACTATGATGGATCGGGGGGGTATGCGGTCATGCGGAATTATGTTTGCTGAGTTAAAAATATTCAGCATCGTTTGGGATGGAAGTTTTAGTTTCGCACCTTTTTTGAAGCGTGGTTACTATGGGTGTAAATATTATGCAAATAATATTTTCTCAGATTTTCCTAAATTACCTATATGAATTGCAGTCATTGTAATTTTCCAGGCATCAACTATTAGAGTACAATTGAAAGGTTTTTGAACTGCCAATGATAACAGTATATTTAAAATAAAAAAATACTCAAAATGGACTCAAAATGCATGTTCCAAATTATTATGCACAGCAGAGTTTTCAACCTTTACATTTTTATAAAGAACAAAAAAAGTCATTCGTGATATAAGCATTAGCAAGTTATTACAAACTGAAATCAAACAGTTTTTAAGTCAAAACTTTATTCTAGGTGATGATACATTTGCACATAGTACACCTAGTTTGAAAGAAGCTTCTGAACTCTCTCGTCCATTGAATTTGTCAGGTTTTGGATGCTATCTGTTTCAATTGTTTTGCATGAGGACAGAATACCCTCCCAGAGCTGTTGCTTAGATGTAAACTGTCTCCCACCATCATAGACACTCTTTTTGTTGATGCTCCAGAGGTTCTCAATGCAGTCGAGGTCTGGGGAACATGGGGGCCACACCATAAGATTGTCCCCTTTTATGCCCATAGCAGCCAGAGAAATTTCATTTGTTTTAACTCCAACGCTTCCTAATGTTACAATTTGTCTCTGTATTGTTTTAATCTTAACTAGCCGACTCATGGTGTAGTCTACGCTGCAAAATTGCGCCCTATCCCAGTATACCGTTGCCGGTCTCCTATCCCTGTCTCGCCACCATAAGCTCCCGGAAGTATTCATGTAGTCAGTGTATTGTTGAGTAGACTGAATAACTTTACTTCTGTGACTAAGAACAACAGATAGCACATCTCTGAAGGTATCCCAGTGTTGGCAAATGAAGGTTACAGCTATATTGCGAAGTTCGAGAGCAACAGTTTGGTCAAGCACATTTTTTCAGAAAAATTCGACTGATAGAAACAGTTACCTGATGCAGGAATTTGTGAAACATTGAAGGAATTGTTGTTACATGTGAAGTGGCAGCCATGTTAGGAAAGAAAAAGGGGTGGGGCTCTGTAGTGTGTATCCCATGGTTTGGCAGAAAAACACGGTGGAGCTCAGTTATGTGTATCCCATGTTTCGACAGGGAAATAGGGCGGGGCTAAGTCATGCGTATCTCATGGTTTGACAGGGAAACGGGATGTGGCACCGTTGTGTGTATTCCAAGTCTCGACCTAAAAACAGGGTGGGGCTTCATCATGCGTATTCCATGGCTCGGGACTTAGTGCTTTATTTATCTAGAAATAGATTATGTCACTTAACATTTTAAGCATCGGGGGTAAATTTTGTGCACAATTGTGTTTAAAATGTTAATGACCAGCGGAAAGAGAACAGTAAAACAAGATCTCACAGACGATGCATATTTAAACATGCAAATAAGCCTTAAATAAATGTACAATTGTAAATATTAATGATCAATTTACCTTTGTTAATGTTAACGATAGATAGATCGATAGACAGACAGATAGTATGCTTTATTGATCCCGAAGGAAATTGAGAAGCCAGTAGCATGAACATTTTAATGCTTGTTTCATTTCAAATAAAATTGGAATCAGATTAACTACAAATATGTTTCCTAATCTTTAATAGTTATTTAACTGGATTTAAAGTGCTGTATGTATAAAGGAAAAGATAATGAGTGATGAGGAGTCTGAGCATGCGGTCTCAGAGCAGTGATGCGGTGACGAACGTATGAGATGTGCAACAGATGGTCCGCAGTCAGCTGCTCATTTGGTCACAAACAAAGACGGCGGCACTCGTGTCATGAAGGTTTTGGCCTCACCTGTTATTTATATAGACATATAATCAAGTCCTAACGGGAATTTCACCCAGCAATGGTGAGTCCAGAGCTCATCTGTCACCTCACTTTGTCATCAGCGCTGGGGCTTTGTATGGAGCATCATCCCAAAAGTCCTCATCTGCACCTCCTATATTTAATAAAATATCTTTATTAAAATAACATATTTTTCTGTTTTACTTTTATCTTTTTAAATATTGAGATGATTAATGATTTTATCTTAATAAATCTGCTTTAAGATTTACATTACATTTAGTCATTTAGCAGACGCTTTCATCCAAAGCGACTTACAAATGAGAGAACAAGATTTAATCTCCTTACAGTATTCTGCTCAAATTCCCTCAGCTCCAACAGACCCGACTGTAAGTGCTGAACCTTACATCAACCCTTTGTTATTGTCAATGTACCGTAACCTCATACGGTAACCTCAGGTTAGAGTTTACGTTTAAGGCGAACATATCAGAAACAAGCTGCAGGGATTATAATCGACCCCCCAATCCCCAGGACTATTTAAAATAACATTTTATTTACGTTTATTAGCTTGTTTATGAACGTAATCCCAATTTACTAAGAAAATAACAAGGCCTGTGCACAGTAAGCTTAACCTGAGGCTAAAGTTATCTGAGCGTGGATCAGAAACGACACGGGCCTCCCGTCCGACAGGAGCAGCAGGTCGCGGCACTGACAGATGCCCTATTACGATGTTAATGAATCCCCCGCCCCATGCCAATAATTACATTCAATCCTCTTCCTTGTAGTACCACACCAAAAGATGGCTTTCTAATGTGCACAGCTGGGAACACATGTGACACGCGCCAGCCAGGTCCCCTGGTGCCATCTCAGGTGGAGCCACGCGTGCAGGCAGATAGATGCGAGATTGCAGTGTTTATCTGCTTGGCGTCCATCGCGTGCTCACCTCGCATCATCCAAACGCTCTGATAGGTCCGCCTTCCATTGTTCCCCTGCTGCTGATGGCGGTGGGAGGGTCCTGTCCACCCAGCCCAATAATAGAACCCCTGTAAGGTCAGATTGCTGACCATTGCACCACCATGATCATCATCATCCTCATTTAAAAACAATTTAAATTTATTAAGTCAGATTAAAAAAAATGTTAAAGGTGTTTCAAGGTCTATTAGACAGTTAACATGGTCTCAAGACATAGCGTCAGTCAGTATGGGATAATGCAACATCTTATCTCAGAGCTATGTAGGAGGGAGAGAAGGCGCCCATTAGATAGAACTGATGGAGAAGAAAAAGATCTTCAGGTTCAGATTGGAGTAACCAGTGGGCAGCATGTCATCCAAAAGGTGGCTTTCAAAATTCAAATGACCAGTCAGCGCCTCCCATCCGGCAAGAGCCAATCAACGGACAGTAGAGGACGGGCGGAAAGGCCAGTGGCCAACGACGGGGGAAAATGAAGAGAGCAATAGTAAAGCAAAGAGGCAGAACGTGGAGGAAATTTATTTTTTAACCTCTGTCCTTGCAGCGTATTAATCTTTCCATGACCTCCTGTTCAGCCAAGTGACTGAGAGCAATCTTCTCCATCTTGTGGTGCTTGCTCAAAACATTAAACATCACCTGCCGTGATTAATACCAACTTAATTAAAGCCATCAGTGAAACAATGCGTGACCAATGGGCTGTGAAATCATTGGAACAGTAAATGAAATCATCTAGAATAATAGGTTACTGCGTTTGCCTTATTGACAGTGATGGAGAGGAATTGGGTGACCCACGAGAGGGGGAGGAGCCTGCAGGGTTCTGTCTGTCCACAAAGCTCCTCCCTGAACCCTCCTCCCACAACAAAACAGCACACAGGACGCGTCCCTTCCCATCGCACAGCGTTTCCAGTGACCTTCTGCTTTCTTATGGATGACTTTCATTTAAAAGCTGTCATTAGGAGCGTGGGCTAAGTGAACCGTAGTGCGGTGTTGCTAAGATAATCACACGGATTGTACTCACGTGTCTCTAACACATGGGATTAACTCATTAAATATTTGTGGTTTTCAGAATAAGATTATAATAAAAAAAATACATTTTATACAAATAGCACTTTTCTGGAACCTCAATAAGGCTTTAAAAACAATATAGCCCAAATTAAAACAGTCAAACACATTAAACATCGATTTGTTATATAGCTAGTGGAATAGCCAAGCTGGTGGAGAACCTTAAAACAACGTGAAAGATAAAAGACAATTGTTTTTGAGTGAGTGATGGCTCTGGAGTTTACATATTTCAAATGAACGTATCTATAATATATGGTGCTAGGTTTCTGTCATTTCTATAGCGATTGCCGCACGGGTAGAGGGAGGGGATGAAGCATGGAGACTAATGTGAAGCTTACGCTGTAAGGTGTGCTAGTTGCATGTCCACGAAAGAGAGAACATCGGACCAAATGTGTCCGATCCCGCAGCACCGCTTTGCTTCCCGAAAACTTCAAATTAGCAAATCTGTGAGTGACTTTAATGACACGTGCTGTAAACATTGTTGCCACATGGGCGTAGAATGGCTAAGTTATTGTATAGTGAGCTTAGTGGCAATACAAAATTTAAAATGAATATGTGGAATAAATATAGTGTGAGTTGTGACAACAGTGTCCATGTGCATGCTTTCCTGTGGCAATTTATCCAAAGGTTTTCCAAGGAAATGATAAGGAATTGATGGAGCCAAGTTCCAGCTTTGTAGGTACTCGCCAAGAACCCAATCCGTCCAAGGTGTTGTGTTCGATGGCGACATCTAACGAACAATTGAACATGGGAAAACGAGAACCCGTAAGTTTTTTCAAGGACATGGTAGGGAATCACACTGCCAATTTTCAGCCTGGAGGTACTCAGGAAGCGGGAGAATTAGTAATGAGTCAGCAAGGGCATTGATTTTTCATTTATAGATATAGATAACATTTCTTTAATATATAATAATAATAAATAAAAAACATACACTTATTACTTTATAAAGTCCACCTCCTGTTTGTCTTATTTTGGTGGGTGATGCTGAGTACTGCAGTGACACTGATGTGGTGGTGTTCAGTGTGTGTTCTGAGCGGATCAGACTGAAGATTTTGGACTCATAATGAAGATCTTAAATAAACCAATCAGAGATGTAGATCAGATCCTTCTGCAGTTCCTCCATCAGTATGCAGGTGCAGCAGGTGCCTGTGTGTGCCCCTCCCATTACTGCCTGTGTGCAAATACACACACTCTCCTATAATGGGCAAACATCAGGCAGGGTGGGCATGTTAATGCCAGCAAACAGGATTAGCCTCAGGACGTGTTTCTCCGCTCAGCGTTTAGCGCTAATTACATTTTCTTTATCTGAGGGATGAATCGCTTTTAGCGGCAGAAGCTGTCACTGAGGGAGCTGTTCGCTCCTCTAACTGAATTAAATACATAATTACTGATACAATTCTATTAACTCAGCCCCTGTGTGTGTGTGTGTGTGTGTGTGTGTGTGTGTGTGTGTGTGTGTGTGTGTGGGTGTGTGTGTGTGTGTGTGTGTG
>JAOUQT010000018.1:10517915-10527941 GCA_025769995.1 Xyliphius kryptos
TATTTAACAAAATATTTAATTAGCCTTAAAGCCTTAAATCATTCAGCAGCATGCATTTGATATGACAACAATAAATGTTTTAATGCATTCACTTCACTAAGCTGTTTGTCGTCGGCATTAAATGGCACCATCACTCTGAAAGGCTCATCTCTGCGTCTGGCCATACGGACATTAATAATTACTGTTTCGCACTGAAACCTCACACACAGATGGGATTTGTGTTTTCGCCGTGCTAAGGACTTTCCTCTCTTTCAACCTTCTTCATAAAATGGCTGTGAAACACACGACTCTGCTGAGCGATAAAGTCAATTGCGTAAATTACCCCTTTAGTGCTGTACGTTCCAAATAGGGACTTGCCATTAAATGAGAAAACAATGTCAAAATGGCATCTGTTATATTCGGCCTACAAAACACAGATGCACACATTCTAGCATTTGTTCAAAAACTATTCTTAAATTTCATACGTACAGTACACCTGCATATACTGCCGTCTGTCATTAAAATACAGTTCAGCAACTTAGCAGCACTTATCTACATACGAACACTGCATCCTATAACCAACATCTTTTACGGTTCACTTGCTTTAATGCCTATTCTACATATGCAGTATGGTCCAAAGAAAGCCCTTCCCATGATGTAGTTCCTCGTCTTCTGTATTAAGTAGCTTGTGTCTTTGAATTTAATCCCAAAATGTTTAGAGAACATCAGATGCAAGAAAAATACAAATATATCAGAATATATGGCTTTTAATGTAAAAGCCCATCATCCTTTCTGTCAGTTTTATTGCATTTGCAGGACAGTGAGGGATCACAGGGTGAGTGTGTGGCCACCTGGATTAGGCGCTTAGCTCTAGTACACTCTTTGCAATAAAAAGCTTTTTTTGGGAATTTGTAAAAAAATGAGCAAGACATTTTCATGAAAGCCATAAAGAACTTTTCTTTAAATTATCTTTTTGGTTGATAATCTCTTTAACTCCAGAGGTGAATCACTATCCCTGAACCTCTTCATTCAGAGCTGTTGCAATCGCTCTACAGCACTCACGCTAATCCCATAATTCCAGAAGAGAATGTAGCTGTGCCATTATCTCAGCATGGCAAGGAAAGCAGATTTAGTGCAGCAATTCTTTATTTCAATATCATACCATTTACTCCTAGAATGCTACAGGCAATGTAGCAAGTTTAATACCACTAACAGAATGCTTAATTAAAATGTTTAATTTGTTTGCTATATTTTTGCCATATATTGATTTCACTTCGTATTTGATCAGAAGGAATTGATTAATTTTTTATAACAGCCGAGATCTAAATGTACCGAACCTGCACCTCCCAGATTGATTGTATATTAAATAAATTTTATTGTAACATTAATGGACCTTTTGGTATTGTGTGTGTGTGACGTACAATTGAATGGCACCCTGTATAGGGTTGTTCCGGCCATTGCGCTCGTAGTTGCCAGGTGTGCACTGGTTGTTTCATGACCCCATGTGACTTAAGTGAAAATCAATGGAACGAATGGTATAATTTCTATAATAACAGCCAATTTCTAGGGAAATATATTTTCATAATTATATCATTTATTTTCTTTGTTTAGGGTAAGTGTCTCTAGTTTCAGTACATCATGGTAATCTCTATGTCCTTCATGTGTAGACATTCAAATGGTAACATGAGCTACATATATGACGTTTGAGTCAACAACAGTTTAATGCCTAGACAGATATGTTTAATTATATTCTAAATAGACTTCACAGCAGTTCGTTATGGTGAGAACCATACATTATTTTAGGATGCTTTAAGACTATAAAACTAAGAGACTATTCTCACCATGGATCGTAAATTAGAGCTAAAAGGCAATAATGGGGAGTTGATAGATCAGCAGGACTCTAATTCACTGAGTATTGATCGGGTCTGATTTCTAATGAGACTGTAAATCTGATTCAACTTACAGTAAAGCTGAGCTAGAAGATGGTAGCTTTCCTCAGAGGCTGACTTTAAGATTCAGTGGTGGTTGTTAAATAAATGAAAATAGGTGGCACAAACAACCTGAAAATAAACTGTGAGACTGAATGTGATATCGAATGTAGTTGGTATATTGCTCGGTTCACAGCAAGAAGGACCCGAGTTTGATCTCCAGTTTGGACGACTTGGGAAATTTGTGTGTGGAGTTTCTGTGTGGTTTTCCTACAGGTGCTCTGATATTATCCTGTATAGATCTGATATTATCCTGTTTCTAAAGTGGCCCTTAGTGTGTGAATGTCTTTGTCTGCTCTATGATGAAGTGGCACCATTGTCTAGGGTTGTTCTTGACCTTGTGACCAGATGGGCACCGGCTGGCCCATGACTGTGGATTAAGCATAAGATAATGAATGGTATATTGCTAAAGTCAACAGACAATATTGAACTACTTTCTCCTTATGCTTCCTGACGGTTTGCTGCATCTCCCAGCACAGTTATCAAGAGAACAGAGGGGATTCTAGTCCATTACTCAAGGAGAGCAGGAGAGTGGCATAGAAGGGCATTAACCCATCAGTAAGACAGGCATCTGCTCCATTATGTGAGGATGAACAGGATGAACACTATGAATAGCATACGATTTCAATAGATTTATTTAGATTTTTGGCATGAATTTGAGTCCAGCCCTCCATGGTTTGATGACTTTGTTTTTTACTGACTGTTGTTATGTTTTGTTATCACACAGCACAATAACACATCACAATAACTTCTGCATAGCTAGTAGGCTAAACAATTTCCATGGTGGAACAGGGAATCAAGATATTCATGATGCAGCTTTCTGAGGTATTTTATCAGGAGCACCAGGCAGTTGATTCTTTCCTTCAACGTCCGGATGACCCTGTCACCAGGCACAACCAGTCATATCGCCACTGCTTCCATGATATGACAGAGTATATTGTTAGAAATTCCCAGGCACTAACAGCAGAATGCAATTATGTGGAAGTTATGTGATTTCAAATTTCAAGACAACAACACACCTCAAAAAAGTTGGGACAAGGCTATGTTCACCACTGTGAGACATCCCCAGACAAGAGTCTGTAGACGTTTGGGGACTAAAGAGACAAGTTACTCAAGATAAGGGATAGGAATGTTAACCCATTCTTGTCTAATGTAGGATTCTAGTTGCTCAACTGTCTTAGTTCTTTTCTGTTGTATCTTTTGTTTTACGATGCGCCAAATTCAGTACCCAAAATATCTTCTACGCAGCCATGATGCTGTAATTGATGCAGTATTTGGTTTGGCATTGTCATATTGAAAAATGCAAGGTCTTCCCTGAAAGACATGTCATCTGGATGGGAGCATATGTTGCTGTAGAACCTGAATATACCTTTGCATTCCACAAACACTCCTCTTGAGTCAGAATCACACTGTGTCCCTGATTTTTATAAAGATCTTTAAATATTGATTTGTCTGATTATGTCACAGTCAATTTTAGATGAGCCTTGGCCCAGATCTTGTTTAAATACGACTTCTTCTTTGACTTATGGAGTTTTAGCTGGCAATGGCAAATGGCAAGGTGAATTGTGTTTAGACATAATGTTCTCTGTAAATATTTCTGAGCCCATTTTGTGATTTCCAAAAGAGAAGTATGCCTGTATGTGATGCAGTGCCGTCAAAGGGCCTAATGATCTTGGGCACCAGTATGGTTTTCTGGCCTTCACCATTACACAGAGATTCTTCCAGAATATTTTGATGATATTATGCATGCAATTTCTATGTTTTACCAGTTTAATGCCTGTTTAATAGTCAGTATTATGTGTAATATTCGAAATACTGGACATTTATACACTTATGGCTCTTTAAATTCTCTCAAATTTGCAGCTCTCTAATAAATGTGATGCATGATATTAATTTACTTAATTAGTTATCTCTTTTGTGTTGCAGAAATGATAGACTGACAGAGTGGTAGCTTCTCTGCTGTTTCTTACTACAGTGAATAATCATCTCCGGTGATGGATCTCCAGGTATTTTAGTCTCCAGGCTCACCACAAAAGTGCTGACAACAAACTTGACAATGTTGGCAGAGCTGGAAGGGGCCATGCAGACATAGGTTTACACTGAGTAAAGCAGGTAGCTCAGGACACAGACCTGGGGGATCCTGGTGTGACAATGATGTGTGAAGAAGATGGGTGATGGTGTCATCAGTAGAACAAATTGTACAGCACACAAATTGGAGTGGGTCCAAGGAGTAAGGCATTACATAAGTGATTAAGTCTCTGACTAGTTTCTCAAAGAACTTTATCATGACTGATTTGAAAGCTACTGTTAGATAGTCATTAAGGCAGGCTGGCTATGGTTATCGGGGACAGAAACTATGATGGACAGCTTAAATATGATCAGTGAGAGATGAAAGATGTCCATAAATACCAGCAGTAGCAGGTCACCGTAGACTTTTATTGATCTGCCACCAATTCCTTGAGGTCCAGCTGCCTTTCTGGTAAAGGTGAAAGGGTTTTGTACTCTTATGTGCTCTTCTCTGTTAGAGAGCAGCAAGTTGATCCAGCAGGCACACCACGATATCCTCACCTGTGTCTAATTAATTAATTATTTATCTTGTATCTTTTTGAATTATTATAGTTATAATTATTATATAGTCTTTTTGAGTTATATGACAAGAATGTACATCTAATTTTAAGTAAAATCTTTTTAGTATGTTAATTTTAATGCTATATACATTTAAAAGCTATGCAGAAAAGACAGTTTGCTTCCTAAAATTCTAAAACATTCCTAAAACATTCTTTAGAGTGGTAAAATAAAGACTATATTTGATTACATTTCTGAAAATAATTTTAAAAACTATATTTAAAAATTATTTAATCATTAAATATTTTAGGGATGTAAAAACAGTCAGGTGAAAATAGTAAAAGCATTGTTTTATTTTTCAAGTAAACCATAGCACAGAAATTACTCAACCATAACTCATTTTTTACGCTGTCTTTTTTTGTCTCAACTTGATTAAAGCACAAATACATTCTACCTCAACCACCTTTCCAATCAAAAAGGAGCAGACTTTTAATAATATGCTTGACAACAGAGCAACATAACATTGGCGCAAATACTGGTGCAAATTAAAGTTCGCCTACCTCTCTCTCACATTTATTGGGAAGCGTAAGATTACTTTGTTCTCCGGCTGACATCATATTCATCGTTCGGTTTATTTTGCATGGAACCAGGTGATGGTTCACAGTCCATGCAAATCAAAAGCCCTGATTTATGCACTTTTGCCGGCAGGCTTAGAACATTAGATTTAATTTTCCTTCTGCAAACCAGTTCCATCTGACACTGTGAGCTGGGCCATGCCCCAGAACCAGGATTCATTACTTCTCTCACAATATGTGAAAGCAACATTTGAATGAAACATTTGTCTCTTGTCAGAACTGCATAGGATCCACTTGTCTTCCACAGATATATTAAACTAGGACAGGCATAAAAAATGTTGGACTTGACCGTAACAAAGCTCCTAGTTGTAATGTTGTAAGAATAAAACTTGTTATGTATGAGACAAAGAGAACTCTATTTTCTACAATACTGTTTTTTTAATTTAAGGATCAATTTAATCTTTGAGCTCTTCAAAATGCTGCAGCTCTTTTCTGTGGCAAAGTTTGTGCCTTGCAGCTCACTCTAGCATTTCACATCATGTAATCCAGTCTGCATCATATTTTGAACCTATTTACTCATATAGCACTACAGCAATTAAGTTCAACTGGAAGTAAGGCTTGCTGTTTAAAAGTAGTGATCTCCATAAATATATTCAAATGAATAAATTCAAATACATTTGTTAACAAATTGCGGTTTTCCTGAAGCTGACTGTCTGAAACCCTACATAAAATTTCCCTGTGCCTCAGAATCCAGTGAATGGTTAAAAACTAGACAGGAGATGTCCGAGGTTGTATCCATATTGCCGATGAACTGACAAACAGGCTTGTTCTAGCCTCATATTACAAACCCGATTCCAAAAAAGTTGGGACAAAGTACAAATTGTACATAAAAACGGAATGCAATGATGTGGAAGATTTAAAATTCCATATTCTATTTAGAATAAAACATAGATGACATATTAAATGTTTAAACTAAGGAAATGTATCATTTAAAGAGAAAAATTAGATGATTTTATATTTCGTGACAACAACACATCTCAAAAAAAATTTTTCCACTGTGAGACATCCCCTTTTCTCTTTACAACAGTCTTTAAACTGTCTGGGGACTAAGGAGACAAGTTGGTCAACTTGAAGGATAGGAATGTTAACCCATTCTTGTCTAATGTAGGATTCTAGTTGCTCAATTGTCTTAGGTCTTTCTTATCTTCCATTTTATGATGCAACAAATGTTTTTTGTAGAAAATGATCTGGACTGCAGGCTTAACTCGGTTCCTTCCTCTACGCAGCCATGGTGCTGTAATTGATGCAGTATGTGGTTTGGCATTGTCATGTTGGAAAATGCAAGGTTTTCCCTAAAAGAGACGTCATCTGGATGGGAGCATCTGATTCTCTAGGACCTGCTCTATACTTTTCAGTATTGATGGTGTCCTTCCAGATGTGTAAGCTGCCCATGCCACACACACTAATGCAACACCATACCATCAGAGATGCAGGCTTTTGAACTGAGTGCTGATAACAACTTGGGCCACATAACAGTTTTCCACTGCCACAGCCCATTTTAAATGAGCCCAAAGAAGATGTCCAATTTTCTGGATCTTGTTTAGATACAGCTTCTTCTTTGAACTATAGAGTTTTAACTGGCAACGTGGATGGCACAGTAAATCGTGTTCACAGATAATGCTCTCTGGAAATATTCCTGAGCCCATTTTGTGATTTCCAATACAGAAACATGCCTGTATGTAATGCACTGCTGTCTAAGGGCCTGAAGATCACAGGCAACCCTATGGTTTTCCGGCCTTGACTCTAACGCACAGAGATTCTTGATATTATGATATCATGATGATATTATGCACTGTAGATAATGATATGTTTAAACTGCAATTGTACACTGTCAAAATCCTTTCAGTTTATGATATTTGTAAATTATTTGTAACAGAATTGCATTCTGTTTTTTATTAACAGTTTGTACTTTGGCCAAACTTTTTTGGAACTGGGTTTGTGTATTCACATTGTGTTGAATTTGATTATACGACCTGCCAGTGGCAAAATCTAACCTTATGATAAAATATATTGCTCTTCCATGCACTGAAAGCCTGGTCAATTCAAGGCCATATGCTGAATATGCTGATTAATTATTCACCTTTCTGCACTTGCCGTTGATTGTTACAGGAAGCTGTAAGTGAGGGTTAGAAAAAATTGATGCACAGCTAACAAGAGCGATTTTCTGTGAATGAGTGCCATTTGTTGGACATCATAGTTAATAATATTTAAGGGATTGTCTATGCTATTGTGGATACATTAAAAAAGAGTATTTTCATATCAAATTATTAAAATCCACTATTCACATTCAATTTTAATGCACCTTTATGAGGTTTACATCTATATTTATATACATAATATACACAGTAGAAATGTGTAATGAACGTACAAGTATCTCATTTGTAAGCCACAAGGTAATTGTGATCCAGTGTATACGGGGTAAGTTTGAGATATTTTATGTAGGATCCTAGCTAACAATTTCATGTGGGTTTAAAATGGATGAAAAATTGGGTCCTAGTTGGGGTCCACAAAGATATATACATCGGCTTTATATGTATGGTAGCCTATAAGGGTTAATAATAGGCCGGTGTGGGCCGCATTCCTGGGCCCCCTGTTTTAACTTATTTATGAAAATAGAATATATATATATTTCCCATAAACTATAAATGTTTTTTATATTTTCTCCCAAATATATTCTTTTTTGTGGCACAAATAAATAGAAAACAGTTGCCATGAAATGAGAGTTCAAATAAAGATTACAAAATTATGACATATTAAAGAAACATTGAGCTAAAATAAAATAGAAGACACATTATTATTATTTTAATTATAAGAATCTCTTTGTATTTTGTATTTAAAAAATAAATTTCCTACTTCAAGCCCATAGTAAGAAACTGAATTCTTTGTTAAAATAATGGGCTAGTCAAGCAGTTCTTACAACTGCAGAGCCCATGTGAGACACAGAAAAAATTGTCCAATGTAGACAAATCCTTTAGTAAATCCTTTGTGTAAAAAGTCATATGCATTCTATAATATAAGGATGACAACACATTTCCACTCATTACTACAAAAATGTTGCTAAAATGTTTACTGGTTGTCTTAGAAATCTGTCTTTACTGCCATGCATCCATTTATTTACTTTTCATGAAAATATCAAATCACTTTGCTATGTCTTGATAATGAAAAACGTATTAAAATGATCTTATGAACTTATAAGAAAGCCTCAGTTACTACCTTTTAAAGCTCAATTGATCATTCTTTAACAGTATTCAATAATACCTAAAATGATCCAGCTACAAAGATGCTATATTTACAACAGATTACAATATGCTAGATGAGAATAAATCATTAAAACAATAATATTTCGTTAACTTAGAAATACCTTCATCGGATGGATCAGTTTGTGCTAGTAATATTCATTCATGTATTCATTTATTTTATATACCCGCCTAATACTAGTTTTTAGGGTCACAGAAATGCCAGGAACTATGGGCATGAGGGCAGGAACAAGTCTAGACAGGGTGCCAATCCATCAAAGGACGCACATGGACAATTTAGAGACACCAATTACAATTTTTATGGTTGTTTTTATGGTTGTTTTATGCTTCTGATTTTGGTATTGGCTAATGGAAATATAACATACAGAAGTATAAGACAGCACGAGTAGCAGCCAAAGGATCTGTGGTTAATCAAATATTCGAGGGCAGTCACTAATCAACCTAATAACAATAAGGCAAAATTCTGACAGAGCTCTCAACTGGACAAAAAGAATCAAAATGTCCAAAGACTATTTACAGGAAACTGGTTAAAATAATATATTTTGCTTTTTTTAAACAAATTGATAACCATGGTATTGTAACCAATAATTAATCTGTTCTGATGAGTGACAATGTCCAAAGTTAGAACTACAGCATCATCTTAAAAGACAAGCTGCTCAGATCAGCTGACCTATCACTTTCTATCATATATGGACTAAACGAAATAACATCTTTAACACAAGCCACAATATGAGAGCAGAGGGAATAGATATAGATAAATATATTGATGATGCCCCTTATTGTTTGAAATCTAAGTTGGCTACTCATTCTGTTAACAGCATGAGTTTGGTTATTGGTGAATCACTTTATATACTCCTATACTCTTATATAAACATTATTTAATATAGGAATGTATGATATTTGTAGCCTGGTTTCAGAGGCAAACATCTGAAAAAGAACAGGAATCTCTATCATATGTATCATTTGTGTTAGCATCGCAATGACCCAAGCTCCCCACGGTGGTTTAGAGTCGAACTGTGCAGCCGACACAGCAATGCAAATTAATTTTCAAGGTCCTTGCGATTGCTGATTAACCTTCTGCAGGCATACATCCTAACTTTATTATTGACTGCACAGAATACACAATACACTGACCTCTGCCATGCACAACTAAATCTCTTGCTGCCAATCCATCGCAACGATTTATCACAGCCAGCCAAAAAGCTGTAGGCAGCAATTTAGTCACCTTCTAATGCAGCCACCCAGAAACTCAAACAAACACCTTTGCGCTCTTTTATGTCCATATTTATGTCCATATGTCTTTTCTGACTAGAACGGGTTAACTTTTTAAACCATTCTTGAAAAGTCTAGTAAAATTGTTGCCTTGACTGTTTTTAATTGGCTGTGAAATGTACCATACTGTAAATGGGATAGACCTTTTATTCTACAAAGCTAGTTTTTCTTGAACATGGCTGCAGAAATGTATTTTATGTTTGTTTGTTTGTTTAGCTGGTTGTTTAATTGTTTCTTTGTTAGGTTAATTGTTTTACAATTGTTAACAGTTTTGTAGTTCATTTAAAATTATTTTTAGTGTAATAATAATCAAATAATCATACCAATAGA
>JAOUQT010000018.1:10569434-10586345 GCA_025769995.1 Xyliphius kryptos
TATTGTTGTATTTTTTCACTTGATGTTTACAGTCGAGTGGAGTATCAATCTTATGCGGTGGTATTGGTGTTTGTGGTATTGGTTTATTGGGAATGTTCGTGGTGTTGGTGAAATCGGTGATGTTGGTGGTATCGATGGTTTTGATGGTGTTGGTGGAGCTTTTGGTGTTGGTGGTGCTTGTGGCATTCGTGGTAATATTGTTGTGTTATCGGTGTTGTTATTAGTGGTTTTGATTGTGTTGGTGTTATTTGCGGTGTAATTTGTGGTTGTGTTGGTGGTATTGGTAGTGGTGGTGTTATTGGTAGTGTTACTGTTGATGGTGGTGGTTTTAGTGTTATTGGTGGTATTGGTTGGGGTGGTTTTGGTGTCATTGATGGTGTTGGTGGTATTGGTGGTGGTGGTTGTAGTGTTGGTGGTGATGGTGTTGGTGGAATTGCTGCTGGTGTTGATTGTACTGGTGTTATTGGTGGTATTGATAGTGGTGTTGGTGGTATTTGTAGTGGTGGTGTTATTGCTGGTGGTGTTATTGGTTGTATTGGTTGGGGTGGTTTCGGTGTCATTCATGGTGTTGGTGGTTATTGGTGGTGGTGTTGATGGTATTGATGGTGGTGTTGGTGGTATTGGTGGTGTTGGTGTTATTGGTGTTCAGTGGTGTTTATGGTGTTGGTGATTGTTATTGGTGATGGATTTCTTTGCGCTGCTTTAGTCAGAACAATACAGAGCGAGAGAGAGAGAGATACAGTGCAGTGTGTACCTGATCTAGTGCGTGATGTTCCTCCATCCTCCACAAGTCCTGACCTACAGGCTTCCGAGAAAACATGGCAAGAGCGTGCATTAGAGGACAATGATTAAAACCCTGCCCGCATCTCTGCGCCCTCGTGGGTCAACCTCAGAAGCAACATTACACAAACACCTAATGCGATTTGGTTGTATAACCATGTAAGGATATAGTGAGACAATTCTATTAACAAGATATAAATCATGTCGCGACTGAGCCGAGTGTTTTTTAATTGATTGATGGAAAAGTCGGCATATAGGTTTTCGGAAGACTAACAGCCATTTACCGTCTCCTCCGCCCTAAAAGAGGCAAAGAAAAGAGAAAGATAAGGAAATTAGGCTGTGCAGGGGATAAATTATTCAGAGGAGATAATCATTTTGCGCTGACGTTTCGAATGTGAAGAAGCCTTTAATCTGTGTGTAAGGCGCACTCCTGCAGCACAGAGGACTCGGCTGAAGGTTTTTATAAAGATTAAAGCATCTTGGAACGAGATTACTGCTCGTGTATTCTAATCAGAGCCGGCGGTGGAGAAAGCACATACCCAGGAACCTTTAAACTGCAACCAGTGCCGCGATTAATCCAACTTTTCTTGTTTTTCTGGTTATAAGGGTCCATATATTTAAAAAGTTACTCCTGAGGATAAATGTGCTAACAAGGTGAATCCATTTCACAAAAGATGTTTTTGGCAGTTTATCTGGTAACACAGTAAACTAAAACTTTGCTGGACCATTGTTGCATTAAAAAGATGGAACTGTTCTTAGCTGTAGGCTTGTAATGGTACCAAAGCAAATGAAGAGTACACAGGCAGGTATTTGGGTACTCCAGTCCATCGGCAGTGTTGCGATAGTAAACAATCGAGCCAACGTAGGAAAGCGTGAACCCATTTTTTTCAAACACATGGTAGGTAATCATGGTGCCACATTTTGGCTTTCTCGGAAAGTGGGAGAAGTATTACTTAGTCAGTGACACAGTGATGGCTTTGGTGTTTATAGGTATAAATTTGTGTATAGTTATTTGTATTAGTATATCTACTGAAATAGTTATTGTTGCCAATTTATTAAGAAAGACAATTTAATAGTAAAGATAACGGAAGAATTTGTCTACTGTGTGTTAACCACATGTTAAATATTCATAACATCCAACCCTAAAAATGCCTTTAACCTCCCCCCCCCTTCCCCAGGGCAGAGGCACATGTCGTTTTGAAGGGATGAGTTTAAAACTACCCGGTAGTGTCATTGAATAATCAATCATGCAGCTGAGCCGTGACTGAGCTCATCACTTACTCAAACATGTTGCATAACATTTCAATACATTAAGTAAGAACTAACAGAGCGCCCATCCAGCTTTCATTCAGAGGTAAAGCACCAGAGCAAAGGAATTATCGTAAAGATACAACTTAACGTTTCTCTGCATGACCCCGATACAGATGACTCCTTTAAATACTGAGATAAACAATTGCACACAATGCAGTATTAATGGAGGTCAGAATTGTTACACAGCTAATGGTGATGTCCATGATCTGTTTCTATATTCCTCATTAAAACAACATCCAGCGTTCACTCAGTAACCAACACGGATAAGGCTTCCTGCATTACATAAGAATAATAATGAGAACTGAAGAGCAAACCAAAGCTGAGCATAGAAAAAAAGATATTCAGACATTTATAAATAAATAAGTCCATATACATTTTAAATAAATTAAAAACCAGCATGGGACAGTTCTTATTAAAACATATCGCATCACTCACTCGTGAATTAATTCAGTTTAAAGTTCATCGTTCCAAACCTCAGTTGGATAGATTCTTTCCTGACAAAATTACTGATCAGTGTGATAGATGCTCCATGTCTCCATGTAATTTAACCTATATGTTGTTTTTATTTAGCTCTGGTATTCATAAATTTTGGTCTGATTATTTTGATATAGAGTCAAAAATTATTGGTGCCATCATCCAAATCTGCACTATTTCTGCATTTTTTGGGCTCTCCTCACACATTCATTTACTATTAAAACCCAGTCAGACGTTACTGCTTTTACATTGTTGTTGGCAAGGTGGCATATCCTTTAGTTTTGGAAATCCTCAAAACCACCCACAATTTTAATGTGGCTCCACGATCTGATTTATTTTCTTAAATAAGAAAAGTGGGTTTTTTTTAAGTGGAATTCTTTTCTATCTTATTTTGACCAGCTTCAATCTATGCCCTCTACTTGACATATTGAATCACCCTTCCCATCACCCACACCATTTTTATTTAAATTTTAAGATATATTTATTTATTCATTCATTTTTCCAATTTGATGCTTAATTTTTTATTATTTGTTCTTATCCCCCTTTATTTGTTCTAATTATTTAACCTTTGTCCCCTTTTGACAAGGTATTGAGATGTAGTTGTCAATTTTTGTTTGTGTACTGTATATTCCATATTTATATATGTTTTTGTGTGACAATTTTTGGTTAGCATGTTCGCCTCTTGGCACTGGGGATTCCCAGTTCGATTCCTAAATCTGGGTGGAGTTTCCATGTACTCCCCGTGTCTGCATGGGTTTCCACCGTGTTCTCTGGTAAATTGAATTCTCTAAATTGCCCTGTATAGTGTGCGTTTGTGTGTGTGTGAGTGTGTGCCCAATAATAGATTGGTGCCCTGTTCTGGGTGTATCCCAGCACCTAAACATTCTTCCCTGGACATGGGGAACCCCTCGGGGAACCTAGTAGAGAAATAAGCGGAAGATGATGAATGAATGAATTAAAGACATTAGTGTGTATATATACACAGATATCTTGTCAGTTCCACTATAGAGGTAAAGTGAGTTATGTATATTAAAATTAAAATATTGCACATATAAGTTGTGTTATTAAACATTGGGTGACTAAATGTTGATATAAATGTAAATTGGATGAGGGATTATACAGTTAGATTATACAGTTTCAGGTAGGAATGACCTCCTGTGGCGCATTCAAAGAGGATTTAACTGTTGGTTATTAATTGTTGGAGCTTCATATTTATAGTTTTTGTATCATTTTCTACTCTGTTAAGTTTTAACTTTTTATATTTATTGAATTTTTTATCTCCTCTAGAACTGTATCCTATATCAGAATATATATTTCTGCATAAAAGTGTCTGCGTAATTTATTTTCTATTTAATCCATTGGAAATGTCAAAGAAGTTTATAATTCGAGGTGCTACATCTTAATATGAGCTATTTTCTCATTTAACCCGATGTACCAGGTCTGTGAGCTGGCACTTACCCTGAAATGGAATTAAATCCACCATTGGAACATGAATCCTGCCGTGCCGGTGTCTAAAAGACTGAGGAGGATTTAGATATCTAAGTGAGGTTTGCTTCTGAGACAATGTGTACAGTAATGCCAGCGGCAGGCGAGCAGCATCCTGTGGAGACAACTCACACACACACAGCGCCCAGCTCCAGCAGCCCCCCCCCCCCACCCCGTTATTAAATTATCCTAAATCCTCCCAGCTTGATCGATAGCAATGTGTTTATTTTTGTGGCTTGAGTTATTCATTAGAAATTCAAACAGCCTTAAAGAGGCTCATTAGGCTGTGATTTGCCAGGCTTTTGGAGACTTATTGCACTGTTGTTGGGACGTTGGAAGGTTAAGGATCAGTGAAGGGCACGTCCTCACAGGCAGTGCTGGACCATTAATCAGATCCTGAACTGGTCCTGTAGATTAAAAAAAAATCTAAATAATGCATGTGGAGTGATTTCAGTGCTTAAGAAGCTGATGTGAAACAGAAATGTAGCTGCATTGTTTTCCTCCAACAACGGGAATAACCGATAAATTGGTCCTTTAAAAATAAATACTGATATGTTCAGAAAGTCTGGTAAAAATGACCAGAGGCAATGCCATATGTAAACATTTAAGGTTCTGGACAAAATATAAAAATGGGGCAAAAAATCCAGATGTGCAACACGTAGATCAGATTGTAAATGATGACGAGATGCTGTGCAGTGTGTTTTCTGAGTCTCAGGATGCTGCAGAAAGAGATGTGTAAAAGCTATCCTCACTGAGGTTTTAATACTAAAGCAATACATTGTGTTCATACAGTGTACAGTGTTCTTTAAAAAGCTTTCACTTATTTCAGGATGTTCAGAGCTCCCCTTCTAGGAGGTAATTAAATGCCTGATACTGATAGATGCGTTTGAAATGAAATCAGGGAGAGGCGCAGCTCGTTTTAAAAGCCGGGCACTAAAAGCTATTTTGTCATTATCACGTTATTGCATTACGATTACTTGACGTACAGTAGCCGCTTCATATAATTCATCACTATTGCATTAGGGAGTTCAGATCTCATTCGCTTAGGGAAAATGGAACATTAATTGGCATATGTTTTAGCCAAACAAAGGAAGAGCATAGAGGGGATGCGGGCAAATTAAAAGACTTTCAGAATAAATCCCATGAGGGCAGTAACAAAAATATTATTAAATTCACTGGGAAATGTTTTTCAATCGACTAAAGAAGAATAAGAGGAAACAATAAGTGGTCAAAATAAAAAACCTGATGCACAGTCCCTGTTCCAATTCATTTCAAAAGTGTTAAATGGAGACGAGGTCCTTAAAACTGAAATAACACAGCCTTTATGGACCTGAGGCACTGTCATGCTAGCATACAAAGGGTCTTTCCCAAATTGTTTCCAAAAATCGGGTTTGCTTTAAATGCTCTATGCCACTCGTATGTTTACCTCAGAGTCTGTATGCACCCGACAACTTAATTTAAAAAACAAATATACAAAAGAGAGGGAACCTACCGCCCATGTCCTCAGATACTAAGCCTCTGTCTACCCTGGCCGCTCACAGTAAACTCTGGATTTGAAGGCTGTTGCTCAGTCGTATACGGAAGGAAGTATACCTTCACCCAATCGCGTGCAGGCATAGCGATCTTCGTGGCTATTAACTTCTTCACATGTCCATATTGTAGAAAAAGCACGCTGTTACGGCGGCGCGGTGGCCTTTATGTGTGCATTCTTAATATGCTGCGGAGAGAACACGATGGGACAGGAGTGGGACTATTGCCGAGTTCCATTGGCCAAACGGCGGCAGTTTGAGGGTTAATACTGTCAGCAATAAAGCTAGTTCCTGTCTCAGCTATTGTACGAGTCCCACTTTCCACATCCCATAGTTGTGTTAGTTGTCTGGCACGAAGTGAGTACTACAAATAACACAGTGAGCGGACGTTTCTTTTAAAGTTGATACATTTTCTCCACTTTTTTGGAAAATTTGTGATCTTTGGGTCATTTGTGCACGGGGGTGCCACTGTACACTGCAGCAGCCCAAAACCCCACCCATTTTTGTCATTTTGCACATTCAGTTCATGACCTTTAACTTCTTGGCTTGCATGACGTATATACAAACTCTGAAGACCGCGGCTCCTTGAATTTTGAAGGGGGAAAAATATATTTACATTTAGTTATTTAGCTGACGCTTTTATCTAAAGCGACTTACAAGTATCCCGACTTGGTTAGGGTCAGAACACAGGGTTGATGCAGCATCCTGGAGCAATGAGGTTTAAGGGTCTTGCTCAAGAACCCACATTGGTAACTTCAGTGGACCTAGGATTTGAATCCACAACCTTTTGATTGATAGTCCAACGCCCAAACCACTGAGCTACCACTCCCACCAACTATCGATAATCACAAGATTGGAACTTATGCTGTATTTATGTATTTTAGGATTTTGTATCAGCTGCTAATTTACTTTTGTTTGGTTAAGTTTAGTTTAGTTTAGGTTTATGATCTGAGCGGATGAAGCAGATAAAAATAATCCAGACTGAGAGTTGCCCCGGCGTGTTAAAAAAGAAGAAACCATTCTGTGCAGCCCTCCCCCCTTCCCCCCATCCTTTTTTTGTGTCACTTTCCATCTCGCTGCACCTCACTGAATTGATGGAATGACCTGGACTTGATCTTTGAGGGCAACATGCCTGATGGTTCCCTCAGATTGATAAATTGATTCAAAACGATTACCATGGTAAAAAAGCATTAAGGTCATAAAAATTGCATCGGCCCGACTAAGTAAATCCCGGGCATTAAAGGCATTTTGGTCAGCAAGAGTGGCGCAGAGGGAGAAGCTGGCGTGAGGATCGGGGCATGAGGCAGAATGAGAGAGCAAGAAATGACTTTGAAGAGCTCATCATCTCCAATCTATTTTTCCTGCCTGTGCTTCATGCTGGCGCATAGAGGCACTTCATTACAGGGGAATAACTGTACACACTCGGGGAGGCAGGCCGACTGGCCGGCCCCCTCCCTCTCCTCGGTTCATCCTGGGTCCCCTGGGGGGGCATGTGCTGCTTAATACCTCATCACTGGCTTCATTGAACGCTTTAATCTGCACTCCTGTGATCAATAGCGGCCCGCTGTAAATTAAAAGGGCCATTTCGTGTAATCAAGCCTGTTAATGCTCATTCCGAAAACCATTATTTGCGCAAGGCATTTAGGAGAAAAACAGGCGCGGTGACAAGCCCCCGTGCTCACGGAGATTAGCGTAGGCCAAGGATTTGGATGAGGCATGAGCGAGGAGAGTGCCGGGCCATCCCTCTGAGGAGTAACGTGCCCAGCAGACTGAGAGAGGGATTGAAAGAGGAGACAGACGGCATGAGTCTGTCTTCCGCCGAAGAAAGATGATCGGGAAAAAGAGAATGAGACTGCGCAGAAGAGGAAGAGAGAGATGGAACGTGATGGGGAGACGTGGGAGAGATAAGATAAGTTTAGAGAGGGGAGGTGCCTGTCTGCCTTCGTCTCATACACAGCCGATATGGGGAAGAAAATGAAATTTTCCAGCCGGCCATTTCTGCGGCAAATTCAATTACTCCAGGCGCTTGTACAAAGAGCTGTAACTTCCCCGGGCCTGAAATTGAAAAAGGCTAAGTGCTGATGAGATGGTGAATAACTGCAGGCTGCTCTGACAGCAGCCAGGTATGAGAGACTCCACCAACAACCTGCTGCACAGCCCACAGCTCTCAGGAGGTGCTTCAACCATCAGGAGCTTCTGAAGATGTTTTTGAATCAGACTCATGAAGCCAGGCGTTCGGCACAACATTCTGGGAAACTCAAGCCATCAGACAAGCCTTACTGAATAACTGCCAGCTCCACAGAGAAATGAGTTACTAAATAAATTTTATTCTCAGGCAGGCAAAATGTGGGGAGAACATAAACACAGAAAGGACTTTAAACACAGGACAAACTTGCATCACAAGCAGTGTGATACAATACAATATTTATGCAAGCCATTTAAATTAAGAACTTCTGGGTTGTTAATATATCTGATAACTTCTGCTTGTGAATCTAGTTGAGTTCTGTTTCAGTGACAAAGTCTGATAAATTGTAAAATACATTAATACAGCACCAGCTCCTAACTTGTGATTATCAATAGTTAAAAATATTTTTCCCTTTAAATTCAAGGCACACGGCTTAAAAGACTTTGTTAGCCCCGCCTCGCAGTCTTTGGAGTTTGTATAGATGTCTTACATGATGTAGATGGTGAAGAACCAGCCAAGAAGTATGTTTCGGGCTGCAGTGCAGAAATGACCCAAAGATCCCAAATTATAAAAAAAGTGGACAACACTGATCAACTTTAAAAGAAGCTTCCAATCACTGTGTTATTTGAAGCGCTCACTTTGTGCCAGACAACCAACATAACTATGGGAGTTGAAAGGTGGGACTTGCACAACGGCTTGGACAGGAACGAGCTGTATTACAGATTATTAATCCTCAAACTGCCACCTTTCACCAAATGGAACTCTCCAAAAGTCACACTCCTGTCCCACAGCGTTCTCTCTTCCCGCAGCATATGAAGGCTGCACACATAAAGGCCGCCACGCTGCCGTAACCGCATGCCTTTTCAACAATATGGACAAGTAAAAAAGTTAACAAGAAGTGTTTAAGAGCTCGCTTCCTACCAGTCAGAATTCCCAGTTGTGATGACAGGCTCATGTTGTGCTTTGCTGTCCTCTGGTGGTCTCTTCTGCCACCGACTCAAATCTAAACAGCTGAATGTTGTTAGTAAAGACAGCGCCCCCCATAGTCACTGCAGATTCATCCTCTTCATCTATTTAAAAAATATCTTCTGAATCTGAAGAACCAGCACTGGAAACTTCACAGTCCAACTTGGTCATCCCCGAACGTTATATTCACATTGATATTTTAGAAGCTAAAATAATGGGAAATCTCCATTTGATTTTAAGTGGCTAAAAATTGAATAAATTTTTTATGTTTAGACACTTAAACTTGCATTAGGTGTAAAATATGTGGGGAATAAAATCTGATTGTTTCTTAAGATTTAGATACAAACTTTAATCCCACATTTACATGGACGTTGATGTTGACGCTGACGTGACAGGAACAGTCTAAAGGAAGGCAAACAGGGGGCTCTGATTCGAAGGAAATCCCGGCAGGACTTCAGCAAGAAAAGGTCAATAACATTTGGTATAATGACTTTCGCCTGTTTAATGTGAATCCATGAGTCTGACACTGAGCCCCGTCCCGACGCTGATAGACTTGAGTGACATTGAAGGATCACAGTGTGAGATAACGACGTTGAAGATTCTTACAACATTGCTTTTTCTGTTCAGGAAACGTTGGGCCGGTGCTGGGTCGCTCTGATTTTGTCTCCAGCCGGATATGTGATGTTGTGTTTGCTCCGGCAATGGCCCTCGAATCAACATCTCATCTCCGGCAAGAGACAATTTCCGCACCCGAAAAGAAACTGTCCCGAGTCAATAGAGTATAAATGGCTCTGGGTAATGGGGTGATCTTAAATAAAAGCCATTTGTTCCCAGTGTGTGATTGTGAACCCCGCCTTTTTTAATAATTCATATATTTGGCTGTTTGCTCAGTTTGCTTTGCTCTGAGGTCATCAATCAGATCAGCGACGGCTCAAATGTCCCGCCGTGGTTTTTCAGGTTATTAAAAGGATGATGAGGAGGCGGTCGGTCAATGCCACTTTTCTCATTTACCGAGAGCACGGCCTGACTGATGATCAACCCATTCATCTTCACCCCACACATCAACAAGTGGCACCAGGATCAGGTCTCCAACAATGAGCCCCTCAGTTCATCTCACCTTTAGAACGCAAACACACACCAGCAACAAGCTTTGTACTGGGTGTACTGGCCCAGTGCCTGAAATGTTCTTCCCGGGATGAGCATGGGGAACCCTTTCCTCACCACAATCCTAGGTTTAAGTGGAAGATAATGAATGAATTAATAATTTTTGTACTACCAATTTAGAAATAATAAAAATGATTAAAATGATAAAAAAGTTTTCTGAACCAAATTTACCAGTTCCGGTATGTAATTTGCCCATTTCAATACGTCTATCAGTTCCAAATCCATTCCCGATACCAATAGTACCAACAGTGATTAATACTAAAACTATAGCTGTTGGCCCGGGTTAGAAGACTTGGTGTGATGTCACCAGTCTGGGTCAGAAGTTAGAGGAACCCAGTGGATATTTAATTTGTCAGAATGACCTGGTGTGTTCAGTCCTGGTTTGATCCTGACTGAGTGAAAGTTTATTGCTCGTCTCTCTTGTTAAAACGACACTGCCTTGATGAGGGAGGATTTTATAGCCCCTCGTTCGGCGCAGAAACAAATGCCTCAGGCGAAACCAGCCATTTCCACAACAAGACGCCTCTAAAGGAAGTAAAAGAAATCTTTCATTAGTGTCACTAAGACGCTCATCAGACCTGACATTCCCTTCGCTGTAATTAGCAGTGACGCTCTCGTGATGAACGACAGGGAAAAGATAAAAACCGGGACAGACATTTAAATTGCAAATCATCCGCTGAAACTCTTTTAGGAAGATGGATGGCAGATTTGGGGATTTTGATTAAGCTTTGGTGAAATTGCTCTGATTAGTCAGCACTTAAACCTGAGCAATATTAATCTCTTCATGAATTGAGGGAACGTGTTATCGTTTGCTGTTTAAAGACAAATGATGGAAGTTGGCTCATCGCCTTAAAGCGGCTTTGAGTCGATATTAGAGCTGGAATTAAGGATATTAATAACAGAATTTGGAATTATTACACGTTTATTGGATATATATATTGTATTATTAGAGTATTACTCTGGAAAATAATTCTGTAACACTACAGAAACATTAAAACAAAAACATTATTTTGAAAAAAAAAAAAAAACTTTGGTAAAACAACATATATAAAAATATATATATAGTTCATTTTTGTGTATTCTACACATTTACTTAAAAAAACGGCATTGAGTAAAAAACAAAACCATTTAAATGAAGACCAAAGCTAACAGTAAAATGGTTTATTTTTGAGCTAGCCGGAGTAGTTTTAGTGAATCGGTTTATGCCGGATGCCATTCCTGACACATTCCTCACCCTCTACCAGGCATTTAATTTACCTTGAATCCATCTTTTTGAACTGTGGGAGGAAACCAGAGAACCAGGAGGAAACCCACTTAGACACGGGGGGATAACATGGAAAATCCACCCAGATCAGGATTCAAACCGGGAATACCCAGCGTTGAGAGGCGAACGTGCGAACCACTAAGCCACCGTGCCGCCTCAAAAAAACATTAAATAAACTGTAAGCCATAATGTTTAACCTTCATCAACTCGGACAAATACATTAAAAAAAGGTGACTGAAACAGTTTGAGGAAGTCCTGTGTTTAATCTGTAAATTAAGGCCCAGTTAAATCTGAGTAAAAACATTTTTTTGTAGTATTCAGAATTTGCAGTTATACCAGCTTTCTCTTTTTTTTCTTTGGAGTGTAGAAAAGTCTGCCCATTCATTTAGAAGTACATTTGTAGGTTCAGATCATGTTGAGAACCTGCCTAATATCCAGACCTCATGCAAGTTGGATAGGGTTGAGGTCAGGACTCTTGGATCAGTCAGGTTTTTGTACATCAAACTCACCATCCGCATCTTTCTGGACCTTACTCCATTCACAGTCATTGTGGAACAGATAAGAAACTTCCCCATACTGTTTACTCAAAAGTACACATTTGTCTAAAAACATTGGACTGAATAAAACACCTGGATTATTTAGAATTCTCTTCATATAATCAGACAGTTGATCAGACTCACTCTTCATGCTGGCTCAAAAATATTGATCCTCTCCATGAACAATCAACTCCGTATCAATGTCTAATCTTGTTAAGCACCGTACGGCTTCAGTCACCCGAAAAGCAATAATCTATAAGAATTCAAAATCCTTTAGTGGGAGAAATCTGTATTTTATAATTATAATGCGGATGGTCATAAGCCATGCAGAATTAACCCCCCACCCATACACACACACACACACACACACACACACACACACACACACACACACACTGATAGATTTATTAGAAAAGAGCAAACTGGCGGTGTCACCGTCTCTGCGCAGGTCCCATACATCATGGCCTCTGTGACCAAGTATTAAGTGCTTTTCTCATCCCCCACCCATTAAAAGTAAATAATCTGCAGAGAATGAGGCATTTGTTAAGGAGACAACCTATTTTTCATAGCGGACAGCTATCTGTTAGTGCGCAGGCCGCGGCGTGGCTGGGGTGGTGAAGAATCGCTCAATACAGACTGCGTATTCATTCAGGCACAATACACTACATAAATCTGTAGCTTCCAGTTTATCATCATTTTAAACATCTGTATCAGCACACAGACACCACGACAACCTCAAACAGACGTGTTCATCAGTTTCTGACTCTACAGATCAGAATTACTAAGATAAGATACGATACGATGCGATTCCAAAGGGAAATTCAGGGCAACCAGCAGCAGGGCAACCAATTATCTCCTATTTAAACCTTATGAGGGTCATAGGGGGGGTTCCCCATGCCCATCGAGGGGAGAACGTCTCGGGCGCTGGCCAATACTATCAGGACAGGGAGCCAATACATCGCTGGGCACACACTCACACACACACACACACACACACACACACACACACACACACTATAGGGGCTATTTAGAGCAGCCAATTTACCTTGAATCCATGTTCTTAGACTGTAGGAGGAAACTGGAGAACTCGGAGGAAACCCACGCGAACACGGGGAGAACATGGAAACTCCACCCAGATTGGGATTCGAAACGGGAGTACCCCAGCAGTATATATATATATTTATAGTTCACATATCAGAAATAAAATTAAATGAAAAAATAAATAAGGGTATTTTTGAATGATTTCTTTCTTCAACTCGATTGTTTCTCTTTTTCTCTTTTTTCTCTTTTTTTTAGTTTTTTGGTTCCATAATGAAACTAAAGGTAAAGCATTCGCGTTCTCATTTTATCACGTAAAATAAATCGACAGAAATCCAAAAACAAAAATCCAGTGATTTTCAAAGACAACGAAAACTGAGGTTCCACTGTTTCTTTTTTTTTACAAGCTGTCCTCAGCCCGCTCAGAACATGACCCACTATTTGAGAAATGCTGCTTTAGCTTTTTAAAAATCTTATCGAAAGCTTTTGCAAAATGAAGAGAGTGAAGCTGTAGTTTATCAGCTCCAGTAGGTTTAACATTAAGTGTTCGATATAACTTTTATAAAACTGAAGCTCAGTGATTATTTTGTAATTAGGACTTAGCACTTTTCAAAGCAGTGTATTTGTAAATGATTGTTGATGATAGTGAGATTTTCCTAAACTTTCAATAAAATGGCTACCATTGTGCTAATTGTGCTGCAGATCGTATCTGCCCGGTTCTGAAATGATTTAATGCAGGCAATAAATGCTGTACCTCTCAGTTTGATAAATCACTCCGCAGTAATGAATATTTACATTTATCCTGTCCTCGATTCTGCACTTACATGTGTATTAAGGCAAAAAATATGCAATTAAAAACAATTAGCTACTGTTTTTTAAACAGTATTATCAGAAAGTGTGAAATCGTCAGGATCTGATTTATCCTCCAACGGATGGAATCCACACGGACACAAAGGATTCTTTAAATAACATGTGAAACATTTGGCTTATGACCAGGCCAGTGGAATGATTAGTTCTGAATAAGGGAATGTTAAAGCTCCTGATAAGACCCCCTGGTTTGGGTCGTAACACTACGATTGTTCTTAACTAGTGCTAGTGAGGGAAGCCAGCTGGGTCATATCTCCCTTATTAAGGCCCCATTACCGCCTTCCCTGTGACGGCGGACCCCATCCGTTTTGCATTCGCCGCAATTTGGCACGATTAATAGACGAGGGTCGCGCCGGGTCACTTTCAATTTCCAGCCCGAGGCCTGAGAATCGGATGCAACTCATTTGCACAGATCTGAATAATTTGCTCATGGAGAGAAAAAAAAGCGAGATAGAGGACAAGAAAAGCGTCTGAGAGGAGGGTCGCTGCAGCACGAACAATGACCAAGCCTCTATCATAATGAACCTGATGATGGTTGTGGAACCTTTGAATCTAGATGCAGGAATAAAGGGTTTTTTTTTTTTCTGCGCCAAGCGCACTCAGCTCCAGTGTGCGCGGCTCCGTTCGTCCAACCGCGCTCTTAAACTTATCATAAATGTATTAAGATTGCACTGGGCCATGAAACAGCTGTAGACAATTAATCTTGTGCAAATCTTATCTGAAGAATTGCTTTCTGCAAAGTAACATCTGCCACGAGGGGAGACTATTCAAGGAAGACGCGCGGGCACGCCGTGCCACGCTTTCACGCACGGGCCTCCAACGTCTGCGATGAAGTCAGAATTTATAGACGCCCCCCCCCCTCCCCAAATCCCCTGTAAAAATAACACTCAGCAGCATTAAAATACCATCCATCAACTCAGCCAATAAATTAAAGAAATCCACATTTCGTCTCCTCAAACCAAACTGAAAATCCCGTTTCAATCTCACTGCCTCGGCCCTGCTCCTCGATGCAACTCTACCTCTTTGAAAAAAACAAAGCACAGGGTTTAAAAAAAATTAGGGCTTTATTTCACGTTAACCAGGTTAATAAAATAATGCTTAGGTAGTCAGTCTCACTTTGGAAGTTGCCATATTGGCAACAAATCCTCCACCACCAGTGTTCGCCCTACAGTTGCATCCTACGAAATGAAGTCATAATGAGCGCCAATGTTTATGGACACAGTGCCTCTTTTATTTTCTCTACATTAATTACATTCATGAAGCTCCTTATTTCCCAGCTGGCGGTGCCTCACAGATGGCGGGATTACTTACAAAGCTAAGCGCGCTACGCCTGCGCAGTAACGTTTTTCAATCAGCGTTGTGACTTTAGAGTTTGAAAATGTAAACTTTAATTTTATTATGAAAAGAAAACATGTTGGTCATAAAAAAACACACAAAATATGTGCTATATACTCAGCTCAAAAAAATTAAGGGAACACTTAATTAATCCTAAAGTCAACCACACTTCTGTAAAATCAACCTGTCCAGTTAGGAAACAACACTGATTGTGAATTAATTTCACCTGCTGTTGTGCAAATGGACCAGACATATTTTAGCGTTGATAGAAATGACAGACAGTAGCAAGACAACCCCCATAAAGGAGTGGTCCTGCAGGTGGTGGCCACAGTCTTTTTCTCTGTTCTCATCCTTTTTGGTTGATGTTTTCGTCACTTTTGCATTTTGTCAGTTCTCTCACCGATTAGGCGGTGTCTACAATCCCCAGATGTTGCTCAGGTAGTGCAGCTTATTCAGGATGGCACATCAATGCAAGCTGTGGCAAGAAGGTTTGCTGTATCGGTCAGCACAGTGCCCAGAGCATAAGAAGATACCAGGAGACAGGCCAGTACACCAGGAGACATGAAGGAGCCCGAAGGAGAGAACATCAGGGGCATGCCCAATTTATGTTAATTTGTTCCCAGAGCATTCCACTAACTATTAAATAAGTATTTTCAACTGAAATATTTTATTATTTGAGATCTAGGTTGCATTATTTTAGTGTTATGTACTGTATATATCTTGTCAGATAATAAAAGCCTTTTTTCCCTTATCATATCTTTACAAGCTGTGAAATTTAGTATGTTCTCCCAGATGCATTTAAGTTCTTTCTTCAGGTTACGCTGTTACACTTTTTACAGAATTCACAGTCTGTCTCCATATCAACACAGTATATTGGAAAAAAGAGTCTAATGAGCTCAAATAAATACACTATATAGACAAATGTATTTTGGGTAAGGCCTTTTCTTTTCCCTCCATAAAGCAAGGCCTTCCCTAAACTGCTATACAAATGAATGTGCTTGTGTTCATGTAGCATTATCATTTATTTTCATATTACTAAAATGAATTAAAAAGGAGTTGATATATAGCATAGATATGACCGCAGCTTCTCTTGGGCGTCAGATTTGAACGTCTGCGTGTATTGTTCGGCGCGACATGTTCAATTCATCATTAGTTGTGAGAAGAGAACGGATGAGTACACATTCAATTTAGTTCAGATGCTTTCTTCATTCATCACATCTCCCCATCCATCATTTCTTCCCTTTGATTTGGACAAAAAACAGCCTTTCATAAGTTTAACGCAATTAATCACGAGGCAGGATCATTTCCCATTAATGGAGCTGGCCTATTATTTCATTATTTGTTTGATGAACTTGGATTTGTTCGATGGAGTGTTTTTTTTCCATGAAACGTCTCTACGAGCCTGAGCACACACCTCGCTGAATGCGTTTTCTACGTTGCGCTTTGATGTAGATTATTTTTTACAAAGCAGATCTGTTTCACCAAAACACAACTGGTGTCTAAATAACAAGTTCTGACAAATTGGAAAAAGTCGGGTTATGTGGTGACCCAAAAACAAAAGTAATCACAGTGCATTCTGCAGCGGGTAAAGGGCCGAAGCGCACACGCTCGAATTTAAGGTGAAATTCTTTCACTGTGTCAATAAAAGCAGAAATGTGGAGAGAAAGTGAGTTTCACATACAGGCGCCATTACACACTTCTGATTCAGGACTGCGGCGAGAACAAGTCACTGACTGCCCTCCAGTGAGTCACCTCCACTCTTTGGTGCCAACTTAACAAGTTTGTCACTATATTTAGCAACTTTTCAGACCCACTAACCACTTATTTTTAAAAACGCGATTAGCAACAAGTCTAGCAACTTTTTTGGCGTTGTTGGAGACTTTAGAAGACCCACATGTTCTTGTGAATCAGTTTTACTTGCTGTTGTGCGAATGGAACAGACAACAGGTAGAAATTAGAGGCACTTAGCAAGACCCC
>JAOUQT010000018.1:10659949-10677189 GCA_025769995.1 Xyliphius kryptos
AATATAATATAATATAATATAATATAATATAATATAATATAATATAATATAATATAATATAATATAATATAATAATTTCAAAACAGACTTCCTTAAGAAAGCTATGATTTATAGTGCTGGATTTATAAAGTGTATACATTTGCATAATACTTTGTAGAGTGAAAATAGAATTAAATCGACCAGGATGTATTTTATTTCTCCTCTATTTCATTCATATGTGCACTCATACACACACAAACCCCTACATACTTGATCTAATTTACCACTCCTCCCTGATGCCTATTTGCCCTGAGCTGATTTAACCTTGAAATTTGAGATATTTCCAATACAGTGGGGTTCGAGTTTCATTTGGTGCAGGACAAAGCAGAACTGTGGAAAGTACACTGAAGGTCAAGATGAGACGAGGCATGAGCCAGCAAAATAAGTGAGAAGTATAAGTCTCAGGAAAATATCAGTAAAAATATAAGAACTTATTGCATATTAAAACAATTTTGACTGGATGAGGAGGAGTGTGAAAATGTCGGTTCTGGTAACCTCAGATAGCAATACTACAAGCCTGATTCCAATAAAGATTGGGACAAATTACAAGCTGTAAATAAAAACGGAATGCAATAATTTACAAATCTCAAAAACTGATATTGTATTCCCAATAGAACATAGACAACATATCGAATGTCAAAAGTGAGATATTTTTAACATTTGGGACAGCAACACACCTTAAATAAGTTGGGATGGGGCAATAATAGGCTGAAAATGTTTAAGGTACAAACAATTGCAACTCATTAGGTAAACTGGCAATAGATGATTAACATGACTGGTTATAAGCGAGAATTTTGTAGTGGCAGTGGCTCTCAGAAGTAAAGATGGGAAGAGGATCTAATTTTGCACCCACAAATAGTGGAGCGATATCAGAAAGGGGTTAGACAATGTAAAATTGTAAAGAGTTTTAACATATAATCTACAGTGCATAATATTATAAAAAGATTCAGAGAATCTGGAAATCTCTGTGTGTAAGGTTCAAGGCCGGAAAACCATACTTGCCCGTGATCTTCAGGCCCTTAGACTGCACTGCATCACACACAGGCATGTTTTTGTATTGGAAATCACAAAATAAGCCAAGGAAATTTACCTTGACATTTACCATTGCCAGCTACAGATCAAAGAAGAACCATTTCTAAACAAGATGCAGAAGCGAAATCGTCTTCTCTGGACCTAGGCTCATTTAAAATGGACTTTGGCAAAGTGGAAAGCTGTTCTGTGGTCAGACGAATAAAAATTTCCTTATGGAAATCAGAGACGCTGTGTCATTTGGACTAAAGAGGATAAGGATGACACAAGTTGTTATCAGCGCTCAATTTAGAGGCCTGCATCTCTGATTGTATGGCGCTGCATTAGCGTGTGTGGCTTGGGTAGCTTGCACATCTAGAAGGACATCATCAATGCTGAAAGGTATATTCAGGTTCTAGAGCAACATATGGTTCCATCCAGATGACGTCGCTTTCAGGGGAGATCTTGCATTTTCCAACATGACAATGCCAAACCACATAATGCATCAATTACAGCATCATAACTGCATAGAAGAAGGGTCCGGGCACTGAACTTTTACACACAGAAAACATCGTCCCCAGACGTTTACAGTGTTGTAACGAGAAAAGGGGATGTCTCACAGTGGTAAACATGACAGTCTACTCTGAATAAAATATAGAATTTTGAAATATCATTGTATTTTGTTTTTATTTACAACTTGTAATTTGTCCTTTTTGTAATAATTTGTATTTTTTTTAATTGGGTTTGTAAAACAAATAGAGCAATAAGTAACCAACTTAATAAAAATAATAGCAATACAAGGAGTCTTAACACTGTAAAGAAATATATATACATTTTTCTACAGTTTACACATATACACATAGGGCAGAATTCGTATAATTTGCACGCAAGTATATTTTTGCATGGTCCAGTGACACATATTTCAGTTACAATCTAGTTGCCCTAATTCTCTATTTTAGTTTATTCTACTCTCAGTGCTTTTCCTCAGATTGGCATTTGATAGTACTAATCAACCATATTTTGAAGTTTTTCTGGTCTAGTTGTCTAGTAATTAAAAAATTGTTCCATACATCATATAAACTTTAAAAACTCACTGTTTACTTTCTGCCAAACACTGTCAGTTTCCTCTAAATAAATAAACATTTTTATACACTGTATAGGACCATGCTGTTAATGTTATGACTGACTGATTGTCAGCATTTTAAGACCTTTTAAGACGATTAACCATAACCACATAAATATGCTACAGTGTATTATGTAGCTGAATGGACAAAAGACGCCAGTAGTCCAAATGCAGCCAAAGAGAAAAGCAAACTCTGGGAGACTCAACTAATGGCTTATTCAAAGATACTTCAGTATGCTAATATGCACTTCACTGTTGGACAGCTTTCTGACTGCTAGCAAATGTGGTTTTATTCCCACAGTTTAAATTCTAATTCTAATTCTAATTCTAATTCATAGTGTTTTCTTCATGTAATATTTAATTTATGCTGTGATCCCTGTTGTGCAGTTATGTCCAGGGCATGCAGAGCAATGGAAACTGCCAAAAAAAACCTAGGTGTTATTATCTATCTCAGTAGAAAAAGCTACTTATATATTATTTCGCAATTGTATGGTAAAGTTGGTAATATGTACCTGCACCATGAACAAGGAACGTGTGATTTATGAAGGGTAAGGAGAGGGCATAAGTGGAGAGCATCAATGCAGCAACTTTAGCTTGCCGATGTGGGATGTATTAACATAGGGAAGGCAAACATAAGCAGGGATAGAGAGAGATTAAACACAAAGTATATCACTTAAGGTATAAATGTGCAATCAAACCATAAATGTATCAATCATAGATTATGTAATCTGCGATTTTTGTACCTGCAAATGCTTGTCAACAGAAAAGCTGGATTTCTAATATATTAATATGAATAACTATCTAATACTTAGAAGTGTATTCCCATACAGAATCTACTCTTACAAAGCTTTTTCCAACGGAATACATGTTTTGCGAATGTAAACGCGGAACCTCTTATTTATAGCATTTATATATCGAATAAAGAAGCTGCATACCACTAGGTACATTTCCACTGTGTGATGGTCCATCCCAGATTAATTCAATCCTACAGAATTCAACGCTTGTTTTTTGTTTTGAATGTTGCAACTTTGCCCATTATACTTTACATTTCCTCAAGATTCTTTTTGTTTAATGATATTATGGACAGTAGAGGGAGAAATATGACAATCAATTTCAAGCTTTCTGGGGAAAAAATGTTTTTAAAGATTTTAATTTTTAAATTTTTAACTGGAGATTCTCTTTCTAAATTTGCTGCTCAAAAGCTACTGTTTACTGTTTTACTGTACCGTTACTGGTTTTCTACCAAATCATAATTACAAAGACCTGTTGACATCACCTGCTTTAAATTACAGTATATAACTTTCCAGCCTCTCAACTTGTTTGCAATGTGTTTTAGGCCTGAAATTGGAAATGGTTTATTAACAAATCACATGATAAAAACATGAAATATATAGAGTTCATACTGTCTGAAATTAACCATTAGTCAGATAAAATACGCACAAAGCGGTTTTATTTCACCTCTATTTCCTATATCATTCCAACTTATTTCAGATGTAGGTTTGTACATGCATTAACAATATAGGTTATGACGATCAATAGTGTTAGAAAAAAACTTGGAACATGTCAGAAATCACGGCTCCTCTGCGATTTCCTACTCATTTTCGTCTCTGTGCTTTAGGACCATTTAAGCCTAATACCTGCTATCAGAGCTCAGCAGTTGTCAGTTTGTGTTTAAACAGTGTAAATGCTATCTTCCGCGGATCATTTATTCTGTGATTCTGTGTCACAGGTTGTTGTTAGTTCATTCCTTGTGTTTTGCAAGCCAGTTTTTGTTTCTATTCCCCTGTATTTGTATATTTTTACAGTACATTCGCTGTTATGAATTATTTCTGTTTTGTGTTGGTTTTTGCACAAAGTGCACCTGTATTCCACAATGCCTTGCACACAGAAACTCATAAGATTCTCCTTCTTTACTGAGTCACCAGTGACAAGCAGATTTTCACTGACTTTTACCTAGTTATGAAAGCATGCAACTGGTAAAGAAAAGTAAGTAAGTGAGTGAGTGAGGGACACAGCATATGTCCTGGTCGAAAGTGATTAAAATTATTATTATAAAAATTATAATTATAATTCCGACATATTTTCAACCTGATCTATGTTAAATTACCTATTTAATGTATTCAAATATTCATTTGACAACTTATAGCTTTTGGCAGGGCCAAGACACATGAAACCAGCAGATTGCATAATTTAGAACTGTTTCTCATGCTGTTTCTTAGGCTAGTGTAACATCTGGCTAGTGTCAATGTGAGTGGCAAAAGTCAGATGATGTGCTAATACAGGGTCAAAACTTTTGACTGGCAGCCTACTTTAAAGGATATTTTTTTTGGTTGCTTTAATACACTAATAAGCTTTTTCATGAGTGGAAAAAAATTAATTATTTTTCTCTGCACAAGTAACCCAAAGTTAGGCTTGTAGTTGTTATGGTAAGTAGCTCCATCAATCAAACTGAATAGCAGGGTCAGCTTAGCGTTTTAATTTGCAGTTAACTCTGTATATATTTTACTGTTCTGTTTTTACAGACAGCAATAAAGAAATAATTCAAGAGAATGATTTGATTTAATCACCTTTAATTTTATGTAGTTATTTTCTTGCATGTATTGAATTATATTATATTGTCTTTTATTGTAAAATCGTTGTGTATGTACCTTCTGTAGCAGTTGTGAACCCGAGTACTTGGCTGCTATAGACTTCATCTCTCCTCCAAATGCTGAAGCCCAGAGTTTCACACTGCAATGTAGGATAAAAACAGGAAAGCAAAGATCATTAACTGACTGAAATCCAAATAATAATAATAATAACAATTGACTAATACACTTGGAGTGAATGTGTGTATGATGCCATGAAATGTACTGGCATGCCATCCGGGCAGTTCTGTATGTTCAGTTACATTGGATAATATATACAATATACAGACTAGATAAAACTCTGAATTCTGCTCTATCATTTCTGTGAACTTCTCTTATTGTGCTTAAATGCTAGTTTCAATACTGTTTAAGTATGCTTATGATATACAGTATTTAGCTCACTTATATGTGGTTTCTGTGTATTTGTGTTTAGCACGTCTTAGAGAAAAAAATGTGTAAACATTTTGTGTAAACAATACAGATCCCATAAAAGGACTCGGGAAAAAATGTAAAAAGATAACTGATAACTTTGCGTTACCTTAGAAATTATTTTGCGTTCTCTCGTAAATGCGTTTACATGATGTGTGTGTCTGTGTGTGTGTGTCCAGGTTTTTTGATGAGAAAAGCTGCAATGTCTTTATATTTCAGTCCGAGCTCTAAATAAATTTTAGCAAGCTGCTCCATAGTTCATAGCAAGCACAAAAGAACACAGGCAAGCACAGTGCACCATACGGATGCCGCAAAATATTTAGGAGATAATGAAAAGTATTTGCTCAGTAACACATTTACGAGAGAACACTAAGAATTTTTAAGGTAACATCAAGGTCTTTTTCATTTTACTGTTTTTCCATAAAATACAGATTGAGCTTGAAAATAATCAAATAAAATTCTACTCAATTCACAACGTGAATTCTGCTTTACCGTGACACCAAAAGAGAGGCAGTATATAAACTATAATTAAAAATGTTTTTAAAAAATAGAAAGAAAAAAACATATGAATCTAAAATAATTAATTAAAACAAAATGAATAGTAGCAGCAGTAAAGCAAGTCCATGATTGTATTGAAATAAATTGGATATTATCATATCATACGTTCAGAAAGTTAACTTCAAAGATGTGCTCTATAGGATCCAGAAAACAGACTGACTGGGCATCCAAATCTCCTATCACCTCTTGCAGCCCCAACAAAGGATTTGTTCCCCAGTTACTAATGCTCCTATCTTTTTCCAGCAGGACACTCTATCCTCTGAGCTATCCAGGCTGTCATTTGGATATAATTATATACAGTATAATACAAATAAAAGTAAAAGTGGATTAATTTTAGTATTCGATTATTTGGTGGATACAGATAAAATAATGCAGCAGATGTAATGTACATAAGGCTTCTAGCTTGAGCTAATTTATAGCCCTCAGTCCAGGTTAGGTTTTATAACAAAATAAAACAAAAATGAATACATAATATATATAAAACTGCATAGAAATATTTTATTCATTCATTATCTTTTGTTTAATCCATACAGGGTTGGGGTCAACTGGTACCCACCCGGCACCTCTGTGCATAAAGGACACAAACACAATCCCACACTGTTCAAATACTAAGGGCCACTTTAGAAACACCAATTAACCAACATGCATGTCTTTGGAATGCAGGAGAAAACCGGTATACCCGGAAAAAAACCCATGCACACATGGGGAAAACATGCAAACTCCACACAGAAATTTTCCAAGTCGTCCCACCCTGGGATTAACCGTATCCTTCTTGCAGTGAGGCGACAGAAGTACCCACTGTCCAACCATGCTGCCGCATACTAAATAGTAAATTTGTAATGACTCCATTTTTATGTCTGTATAACAATAAAAAATACAGCATGTTCATATGTTTGTACAGATGACTCACCATAAATTCTTCTATAGACTTGCATTCTACAGTTGCTACTTACTTTTCCCCTGGTTCCCCTGGTTTTCCCCTGATTTGGCAAGATTATTTACATTTTTTAATTCCTTAAAGACCAGGGTGAAAATTTACTTAAATGATCACAAATTCATACATTTAACAACGGTAACATCTCAGTGATTTCTGATTCATTATTTTAAAAGAATGTTTGATTGTTGATTGGAAGGCATGATACCAGACAGGTAGACAATAAGGTCCGGTATGCGATAAAATCATAGCATGCACATACAGTATATCGAGGCAGTATTGAGCCAAATGCAAGGTGTAATCAATGACCTGAAAACGTTTTAAGTTACACTGGAATCAAGGCACACAAATATATTTTTCTTTCACGATTTTCACAACAACAGAACTATGCAAGATATGCTTCGTCTTAGCAAAGCTATACATGAATACACAGATGCATTCTTACACTCAGCAAAGCTATACATTTTCTGCTGACCGATCGTTGTTCAAGTTCTGATGCAAGTTCATACGTCTTAAGACAAATACACGTCTCAAACGTGGCTACTAGTGGTTTTTGTGCTGAAAAAAAAGGAATTTAAAAAATAATGTGGGCAAGTGTCTGTGCTTCGAGAAGAGGACAGTATGGGTTTTCTGTTCTCTCAAGAGAATGTTGTAATGTACTGTATAAAATTACAATCAATTTAGCTAGCTACTAGGTTTGCTATGATGTTTATATATAGGGAGTGTTCAATTCTGCACCATCAAAGCCATTACCTGGCCCTTGATAAGTCCATCGTGTTATATTGTCTATCCAAATTATTCTTGGTCTTGCACGTCTTTGGGACATAGAGTAACAAATACAAATCCAGCTAGTACATTTCCTTCAATGCTGTCAAGTGGATGTCTCATCACACGACCATATTAACCACATTTGGGCTGTACTTGGCTATATGCATACTTTTAAAATTGAACCTTACTTTTTCCCCAACTTATGACTTTTCACAAGTACCCGAGAACACAAATGCATAAAAGAACACATACTGAGAAAAGCCCAAACATGCTAGACATTTCGAAGTCATGTAATGAGGCATCTTGGACGTCGCTGCACACGGCACGACTTGTTCTGGTTCCCAATGCTCATATTTGCTTCCAACACTGAAAATCTGTCAGATACGGGTTAAACTTGTGTAGTGTGACCATAACTTGAGTTGCAATAGTAATGGGCCATTTCTTAACATTCATTAATTAATTTTCTTATGCTTAACCCACAAGGGGTTCCAGGTCAGCCAGTGCCTACCTAGCAACTCTGGCCACAAAGGTAGGAACAACCCTAGACTGGGCGCCAATCCATCATAGGACACAAACACACAGTCACATACACATTAAGGGCTAACTTGAAGACACCAATTAATCTAGCATGCATGTCTTTGGAATGCAGGAGGAAACTGAAGGCCCCGGAGAAAACCCACTTGAACACAGAGAAAACATGCAAACACCACACAAAACTTTCCAGAGTCATCCCACTTGTCTTATGGTTAGGTGCATGGATACTTGTCTTATGGTTAGGTGCATGGATACTTGTCTTTTGGTGAAGCGCATGGATACTTGTCTATTGGTGAAGCGCATGGATACTTGTCTTAGGGTGAAGCGCATGGATACTTGTTTTAGGGTGAAGCGCATAGATACTTGTCTTAAGGTAAAGCACATGAATACTTGCCTTATGGTTAGACGCATGGATACTTGTCTATTGGTGAAGCGCATGGATACTTATCTTAAGGTAAAGTGCATGAATGTCTGTCTTATGGTGAAGAGCATGGATACTTGTCTTATGTTGAAGCTCATTGATAGTTGTCTTATGGTGAAGCGAATGGATACTAGTCTTAGGTTTAAGAGACTGGATACTTGTCTTATGATGAAGCGCATTGATACTTGTCTTAAGGTGAAGCGCATGGATACTTGTCTTATGGTGAAGGCCATGGATACTTGTCTTATGGTGAAGCGCATGGATACTTGTCTTAAGGTGAAGCCTAAGAATACTTGTCTTATGTTGAAGCGACTGGATACTTGTCTTATGATGAAGCACATGGATACTTGTCTTATGTAAAGTGTTTATTAGGTACACCTAAAAAACGTTTTGTACACGGTTTAGCCTTCAGAACTGCCTTATTTCTTCATGGCATACTTTCAACAGAGATGGTATAATACAATATTCGGTTTTAACAAATGTTTATTTTACCGTTCTAATATCTCAAACCTGGCTGCATATTCTCCTTTTACCTCTTACATCAACATAGCATTTTCAACAAGATATCTTCTCGTTTTGAATCATTCTTGTATCAACATAGAAAATCACTGTGCGTGAATATCCCTGTAGATCAGCAGTTTCTGAAATACTCAGAACTGGCACCGACAAACATGCCACGTTCAAAGTCACTTAAATAACCGCTCTTTCACATTCTTATGCTGTATTTACATCTCTGCCAGTTGTCTTGACCACCTCTATATTTCTAAAAGTGTTGAGCTGCAACTATGTAATTAGCAGGTTAATTGAACAGGTGTACCTAATAAAGTGCAGGGTGAGTGTGAATGAGTGTATCATCAGCAGATATTTGCCACACTGTGCAAACTGCAAAGGAGTATAATGTGTAAAACCAAAAACGTACATATAAAACTAGAATGTATAAGTATTTAAAAAGAGAAAACGCAAAGTTGCAATTACTTACACTGCTGCAGGAATACCCTGATGCGTCCCGGTTTCCTCAAGCACCAAGGTGCTCCTTATAGTGCACATGAAGAACACACACACTCCGCACACGTGTAAGAAAAGCATTCTCATACCTCTCTTTTCTGGGGAAAAACAAATATCTCGAAAGCGTAAACAAAGGTATGAGAAATAAAGTTAAATATACCACCTACGATTTAAACGCCCCCAAACAACACAAAGAAGTCGAACGCTTTATATCCAGACAACAGCGTGGAGCATACTGGAATGAATTATTTCGTATTTATATAAAAACAAAGCATACGCTTGAGATAATAAAATAAAACGCGAATATATCTATTGTAAAGTTTGTAATATCGAAACTAATATCGTTTTATTTTTATTTTTCCTAACAGCTGAAACTCCCGTGATGAGGAACGCGCGCAAAAGCATGACCTCTGATTCAGCCGGCACCAAAAGACCGCACGAGAGACAAACCAACTGAGGGAAGAGTGGAGGGGGAGATGCGCAGAGAAAAACAATGACTCCGCTACTCTATTCTTTATTTCCTCACTGTCTGTCCAAGTAGGACACAAACGATTTTGATATTAATCGTTTTATTTTTCGACTGAGAGAGCAAAGACACATAAAACGCGCAACTCACTGAAGCGTATCGACTCATGTCTTAACGGTTATATGGAAGACACGGGTTAAAATAACCGGTGGGGGGTCTTGTTAACCGATGGACGCCTCGCATGGAAGATGATAAAGAAAGAAGGACAACAAATGGGCGAACAGACATAGCATTAATTACAGTATGTCATGTATGTCTATGCATACAAGAACACTCGCTGTGCGTAAAAACGTCGGAGAGCGCGCGTCATTAGCAATCATTAATTCATTCCTTTTATGGTACATACTTCAAAGTAAAATAATATTACATTATCTGTTGCAATTTATTTATTTTACGTGAGCCAAGCAATACCGTATATCATACTGGCTCTGTACTTAGAACGATCACTAGATTAGGATCACGTGGCATGTTGCATATGATCACAGATCAAGTGCTGCTGACTGATGGTCACTTAACAGGTGTACCAGTAATCACGTAACCATCAACAAACATCCAGCTGCAAGTCACACAGTGGCCACCAAATGCCTTATCCAAGAATTGAGAATTGTACAAGCGAACTGCCAGAGCTGCTATATCGGCATGGGTCAACTTACGTGTGGACAATCATCAGAACCTTTTGTTCCCTGTCTGTTCCCTGATGTAATTTATCAGAAAGGTGTACCAACTCGTTATTAGCCCAGTGTTCCTAATACAGCGATCATTCAGTATTCAAATATGTTTGGAGAGCCTGTTCTATAATTGTCAGTCATCAAACTAATCAGACTGAATTGCAAATTGAACAAACCACACAGACAGATATATGAAGGATGTGAATCATTTAAGTGACCTGCACTTGAGTTTGCTGATCACCTGGGGTAGTTCATTGTACTATTTTTTATTTTTACTGTTCCACAGGATATTATATATATTTTTTCTGGTTAAGTAAATAGTTTGCATCCTTCAGAAACTGATTCTATACATATATGATGCTACATTTGCAGTTACCCCATCATAAGTACATACTATAACATCTTATACTCTTAAAGCAAGCTTAGTTTTTATCTGTTCTACCAGTCATTCAGAGTCTGTGCAAACTTATATATAGAGAGAGATTGGGTCGAAATTGCAGCTTTAGCAATACAATGTACTCAGCAGAAGTCACTGATAAATTATTCATGAACTGATTGTGTTTGCACTTCAAAAAAATGCTCAAACGTGGAGAACTTGGCACACAGATTGTCGAAGCTAAGCAAATTTCAACAAAAGCATGTGATACAGAGCTAATATATTATCCTGTAAAAATAGATCTTGATCTTCTCCAAACTGTAGCAATAGAATGCTATTGCCTTTGTATACTGTACTACATAGTATATTAATGTCCACGGATACAAAAAAACTAGAATTAGATTTACTCAAGTGGCTTGCACCGTGACCTGACTTCAATGCCACTGAACACCTGGGATGAATAGGGATGCTGACTGCACACCAGTCATTTTACCTGACATCAGTGCTTAAACTCACTAATGATATTGTGCACCTATGGGTACAAACCAAAAATACATTATCCATTTCAAAGGAAAAAAGTGGGGATAAAGCTTAATAGGATGTTTAAGAGGCATGCACACTGAAGATTCGTAAGGTGTCCACAAAATACTGTCATGATCCGGATATGGCCCACATTCATATTGTATTTACAGTAGAACATAGATAATATATCAAATGTCGAAAGTGAGACATTTTGAATTTTCATGGCAAATATTGGCTTATTTAAAATTTTGTAACAGCAAAACATCTCAAAAAAAGTTGGGATGGGGCAATAAAAGGCTGGAAAAGTTAAAGGTACAAATAATTGCAACTCATTATGTCAATTGGCAATTGGTCATTAACATGACTGGGTATAAAAAGAGCATCTTGTAATGTCAGCAGCAGAGAATCACCAATCCACCTAATTCTGCGCAGACATATAGTGGAGCAATATCGGAAAGGAGTTTGACAGTGTAAAATTGCAAAGAGTTTAAAATTCTACAGTGCATAACATCATCATAAGATAAGATTGATTCATAAGAATCTAAAAGAATGGTCTATGGTCTAGGGCGGAAAACTATACTGGGTGCCTGTGGGGGCCCTTAGACGGCACTGCATCACATATAGGCATGCTTCTGTATGGGATATCACAAAATGGGTCCAGGAATATTTCTAGAGAACATAATCTGTGAACACAATTCACTGTGCTATCTGTTATTGCAAGCTAAATCTCTATAGTTCAAAGAAGATCTAAACAAGATCCAGAAGTGCGGATGTCATCTCTGGGCCAAGGCACATTTAAAGTGGACTGTGGCAAAGTGTAAGTCTGTTCTGTGGTCAGACGAATCAAAATTCTAAGTTCTGACTAAAGAGAAGAAAGACGACCCAAGTTGTTATTAGCGCTCAGTTCAGAAGCCTGCATCTCTGATGGCATTAGTGTGTGTGGCATGGCTTACACATCTTGAAAGACACCATCAATGCTGAAAAGTATATCCAGGTTATAGAGCAAAATATGCTCCCATCCAGACCATGTCTCTTTCATGGAAGACCTTGCATTTTCCAACATGACAATGCCAAACCACATACTGCATCAATTACAGCATCATGGCTGCATAGAAGTCTCACAGTTGTAAACATGGCCTTCTCCCAACTTTTTTAAGAAGTGGTGTTTTCTATTTGAATGATAAATTTTCTCAGTTTATACATTTGATGCGTCATCTACGTTCTATTCTGAATCAAATATGGAATTTTAAATCTTCCACATCATTTTTATTTACAATTTGTACTTTGCCCCATCTTTTCTACACATTTTTGTATATAACATTTTTAGCCAAAGCAGTTTTCCCTTTTCATCCCTCCTCCTGGTGTGTGTGTGTGTGTGTGTGGCTTGTCTTTCTGTGTGTGAGAGACTGTCCTTTCTGGCTTCATAAATTGCTTCATATATCAAAAACCACAGTAGGTAGACAGATGAAATTTACCGTAGACAAGTATCTGTACAGTTTTCCAATTTCTGATGTGTGTGTGCGCAGTGTCGGTTCTACATTGTATTACGCCCCGGGCAAGCCACAACCCCCACCCCCAATCTTTGCAGACCAATTTAATTATAACAATAAAAGTAAATACTTAATTGTTGAAATTACAACAGGAAACTCGCTTTTTATGCTGCACAATAAAATTACAGAAAATTCAGAACTTAAATATATAGACACAAATGTATATACATAATTAGCAGATATATACAGTCAGATATATAAAACATGTAGCAAGAACCGAGAACAATAACAACATTAGACATTATTAAGAATAATATACAAATAAAATACAGAAACAGAGTAATAAAGTCAAGAAAACGCAAAATAAAACCGGAGCATTCTTGTCCTTCTTGATGCAAAATCACCAATAATGTCATCATACAAAATCTGCTCTCCTATTAAGTGATTGATGCTGATCACAGCAAGGCCAGGGAACTGTTTCTGAGACATGTTTGACCTGTGGTTTGAGCCACAGTGACTGGCAGAGTGAATATCCAATAGTCATCTCTGAATCTTTGAAACAACCTACAGATATGATAACATATAATAATGTTGTCTAATTACAATAATAAATAAATAATAAACAACCTTTAAAAAGTTTTAAAATCTTATGGTAAAAGTAAATCTCACGTTTAAGACAAAATTATCCTCGTATAAGCAGCAAGCATCCTAGCTAGAAGGCTAACAAGCATAGGTTTTAAACCACCAATTTACCCATTACATCAGCCCATGACATGGATAATAGATACCATAATCATACAGAGAAAACACAGTTGCATACCTGTATCCTTTGCTCATTTCTCCTCTTCTTTTCTTTTTTTTCCTGCATTGGGTACCTGATGGCTTTGACCTTTTTCTGTCTGTTTATTTGGCACTCGACAATAAGCAGATTTCCCTTGATCCCCCAACGTCACTCTCACTTACCACCAGAAAGACTAACCAATTCACCTGGGTGATCATGTAATCATATTTTATCACCTAATTTTATTAGCTATTTCACACAATTCAGTTAAATGTGCAGGAATTATAGTCCTGAATTTATAATAATATGAATGAGAAGATTAATTAGCGTATTTGCACTACAAGTCCCCCTCTTTCCTTTTCTCAGAACGCAAGGGCACCTGCAGCAGCTACAGGGGGCAACAATTTGCTGTCCGGTTCGCTCTTGCCAAAAGCCACCACTGTGTGTATGTGTGTGCACTGTGTTTTTGTGTATGACAGACATTGCTCCCTGTATTCAATGCTTCATATTTTAAAAACCGCAGTAGGTAGACAGGAGGAAATAAGCTGAATAAAGTGGATGGAGCACGCTTAACAATTGTGTATTTTACTCTGAAAATATGTTGTCTATCAAATAATCGAGACTTTTGTGCAAGAGAGGAGGCCTTCGTTATGATGTAAAATATGTGTATTGACCAAATGGCAAAGATATATGCCTATGGGGATATTTAAAGATGTGGGTCTGATCAGTTGATCATAACTCTATAAGAAATTTATCCGTTAATTAGATATTTATACAGCTTACATGGTAGACCCGTATTTACGATTTGAAGCTTAAATGGCATTTCTATGTGAAGGAATAACTATTATACCACAGAGTTTTGAAAAGTTTTGTTTAAACAGGTCTCCTACCTAGACTGTACCTAGAGTGCTTTGATCTTGTATATCACAGGGTGTGAAATTATAAGAGTGCTACAGAGTGAACGGAGAGTGCAATCAATCTGAAAAGACGGGTCAGGCTGGAACCAGGGCTGATCATGTTAAATTTTGTCCACAATGTTAAGTAAATGGGAAATCACAGCAAGATGCCAGGGATATGTTTTCCCCATGTTTGTGTATGTTTCATCCGGTTGCCTCTCATAAGCCAATAACATGCTAGACAAATTGGATATACCAAATTCTCCCAACTGGTGTAATATGACTTAAGAATGTAACCGTGTGATTGATATAATGTTGCTCCTGACATGAATATTATTGTCTGCTGAAATGTATGTTAAACGATAGACAATAAGAAGTATTCGTATTTTAATACATTTTAAAGAATATGGATGTGATGCGGAGTGTGAGCTTTTGTAGTTTTTAACACTGAAAAAACCTCCGGCAATTAATTGTATGGTGTGTTCTTCATTTTCAGCAACGTGACTAAGATTTTCAATTGGCATATTTAGAACTAATGAACTTATCAAAATGCACCCTGGATAGCTCAGTTTAGTGGAGGGCACGTGCTGCTGGATAAAGCCAGAAGAGTTGGATTTGCAACAGCTGACCAGATATCGATGTTCAATCCGCTTATTCCTATCTTATAGAACACCTCTGTGCAAGCATCCATCGCAAAACGATGATAGAGTTGCAACAGGTGTTGCAAGAACATCTTCAGGGCCTTGTTTGAATGAATCTGCCTGTATAATTTAAGTTAATATAAAGTTTACAAAAGGATCGATTGCAAATGAGATGGAAGGTGAGAAAGACGCCCATTGGATTATTTGTTTGGAGCGTTACACTACTTAAAGTGGAAACCTCATACATCAGACATGTCCTGACTTATCAAGTCTATTTGGAGATATAGCATTACCTTTTTCGTTTTGGTGTCAATTAGATGGTTTGTGGATGGTGTATTTAAAACTCAGTTCAATTAACTAAACATATGAGCATAGAAAGAAAAATTGTGATGGGCGTTTAAAATGATTGTGCAGGATCACATATAGAAATATGATAAGTGTTCTGCTTTGCATTTCTGGACGTTTTCAGTTCCCGGATGCCATGTCTCCACCGTATGTGACCCCTAATGAAACTCCGGTGTCAGGTAAAAGCGACAGGATGTTCAGTTACAAGGTACAAGAACATATCACTGGCGATCAAACCATATTGATCTATGTCAATGTAAGACTGAGCACACACAACCCTTTATTGTTATTATGGTTTTGCTGTGTTTTTGCAGGAAGAGGAGCTGAGGAGTGTGCCTCTGTTAAGAGATGAGATTGAAAAGCTCCAGGAAGAGAAGAACATGCTGCTGGAGACCATTGAAGATCTGAAGCAGATTATGGTGCAGACTGAGCCCAAGGCGAGTACAGAACAAGCCCTTTAATATTCTCTCATGTGGCCGACGCTTTGATCTTCAGCCACTCGTGCTTTCTGGAACCTATTTTACCAGCTGCATCTGCTGACCCCAGCCAGGTAACGGACCTTGCTTTAGGGGATGTGATGGCAGCATGACCATATCTCACTTTTGTACTTCATTATACCTTCACTAAAACCTCACAATTTCACTACAGTTCATAAAACTGTAGAATAGAACATTCGCAAGTAATTAACTGTAAATACACTGTGATCAAAAGTATGTAGACACATAGCCATCACACCTAAGTATGTAGACACATAGCCATCCCTCCGAATCCCCTAAACAACTCATAAGTGACACAAATTTCACTTATTTTCCTGCTGTCAAATTATTAATAGTAATAGTAGGTCACTATCTGGTCTCTAATCCATGTGGATTAAGCGGAAGATAATGAATAAATGAATGAATTCCTGTGTTTTTTATGTAAAAATGGCATAAAAATTCAAATAAATAAATTAGTAGATGGAATGAAAATGAAATAAGGCAGATTATTTATTACTAAACCCCATCTCCTGATGAGCATTCCCCATAAAAAGTGATCGCCACTTATCCTCTAGTAGCTATTAACAACTGTTATGCTCTTTCGAGGATAATAAAAACAGGTATCCAGACTGCCCTGTCCTAAAAACTGTCTCAGTAATCGCTTTAGCATTGACAACTAAAGTCCCTGTGAATCTATAGAAATTAAATTACAATTGTAAACTATATGTGTACATGGGGGTGGCACGGTGGCGCAGTGGATAGTGCTGTGGCCTCACAGCAAGAGGCCCGGGTTCAATCCCCGGTTGGGGCGACCTGGGAATTTCTGTTTGGAGTTCTCCCAGTGTTCGCGTAGGTTTTCACCGGGTGCTCCGGTTTCCTCCCACAGTCCAAAGACATGCACGCTAGGTAAATTGTAAATGCTAAATTGGCACCAACTTGTGTATTGATATGTGACTTTGTGTATGATATGAGACTTGTGTGTGAGTATGACCGTGTTCCGGTCATTAGAATAGCCACTGCTGCTGAGGATGACGTTAAAACAATATAAATAAATAAATATATGTGTACATGTG
>JAOUQT010000018.1:10707779-10721356 GCA_025769995.1 Xyliphius kryptos
TGCACGGATGGGTTAAATGCAGAGGACCAATTCCGCTGTGTGCAAACATAGTGGCAAAATGTCTCACTTTCACTTTCAACAGCCTGAGGTCTGAAGACAAAACTTGTATGTTATAAGTAATTTGGATAAAAACATGATGATGTGAAAGAGACACCCAGAACTCTATTTTTATACAAAAGGATGTCCTCAATTGTCCTCTTATTCTACAGTACAATTTTCAATATTACAGTTGTTTATTTAAAAAAAAAGATTTACTTAATATTGGTCATTCAGTATGTATTTATTTTTCCTTGTTCTATAAGACTTTCCCATATTGTTACAGCTTATGTACAGCTTAAGCAATATCACTGTCCTCAAGTCATTTTAAATACCTTAAAATGTATAACTTTAAAAGGTGCTTATGTTTAAAATATGAAAGATAGTGCTTGAAATCAATCAGAGCTGGGTTATTGACAAATACATGACTCTTTATTTAATACCAATGTCACCCATTTCAATTTCAACAATAACAAGTGTTTTTATCCATTTATGTGGAGTACCCATGAATGAGCTATTACTACACAAGCTGCTACAATATTGTCAAATCCACAAAAAAACAACACTTTCTGACAAATCAGAATCCAGAACTCAATAACACTGTGTTAATAATGATCTTTAATAAAGAACTTCACCTTTAAATTCAATTCAGTACTTTTATTCTGAACAATGTATTAAGTTATGTCATTTTTCTTGGCTGTTATTTCTTGTGCAGGCAGGAAATGCCCCACAGAGAATGGGTGTGATAAAGGTGAAGTGTTTTCATGGATGTCAGATGAAGCTCGGAGCCAACAGTAGGTCCACTGGGATATATCCCAGAGAGTCCAAAGATAGACTCAGCAGGGCGGAAGATATTTCCTTGGAATGGTCGAGGACACTGGATCGACGAGAGCCATTTGTCTTCAAGCATGAGCTTTTGAAGGGATTAGGTTTTGAGTTTCATGTTTTTGTTCTTGTTGTTAAATTTACTGGTATACTTGTGCATTTGGTTTGTCTTTGCTGGAAGCTAGAGAGCTTTGAGCACATGGGTGTATATCCTTTTTAAAAGACAAGAATGAATGTTCCTGCAATATGTAAAAAAAAAAAAAAAGATGTACTATGTGCACTGTTTCAGTTTGCAAAGCTTGTAAAGAACTGTGTGCCTATAAAGTCAAGGGAAGGAAGGCAAGACCAGTGAGCCAAGAACGGGGCATCTACAGAAGCAAGACAGACTAAATTAAATCGATATGTGCACAATTCAGAGACAGTAAAACCACACTCCTTTGTCACTGCACTCAAAAGCAATGGACAGTTTGGTAGGTAACAGATGTTCCTTCTCCTGGCCGCTGCTCCTCCCTCCCTCCATCCACCCTCCCGCTTGCAGAGTTTGTTTCTCTCCCGTGGTTTTGTAATAGGCGAACCCACAATCCAGCAGCGGACAGTACATGAAATCAGTGTGCCGTTACGACTGTCACGCAACAACCTTTCCCAAAAAAATAGAGCATAATACAATATGCAGGATTTGCAGTATGACAAACTAACTACCTGTTTAAAAGTTACAGTTCACCAAAAATAGAAAACATTTCTCATTTTTACTACATTTCAACTTAATTTTTATTTTATTTCTATTGTGTTTTTCTTTTACAATGGAGATTTGAAGCAAAGCAGCTTCACATAAAGTAAATACATGATATAATCTCGGACTTTATCTAAATTTTACAATTTATCCATATAATGAGCGATCCAGACAGTGATAGTGGCAAGGAAAAACTCCTTGAAGTGATAAAAGGAAAAACCTTGAAAGAAAACAGATACAAAAGCGAAGCCCATCCTCACTTGTGTACAATCGGTCAAGATATTTTTGCTGTTAGAAGTTGAGCATCGTGCCAAACCCAGAATTGCTGATGTGGTTTCTGCTGTTGTACTGTATAAGCTCCATTTGAACTGGATTAGGTGGGGTAATGCAATTGTTCAAAACGGACTTGCACTTGGTAGATGCAGTGCTTATGCATCCTTGGCATGGAACATGCACACACATACCACACACACAGACATTTAAACCCGGAGCACTTTATATTATCTGGAGAAAGGCACATAGACAATGGAAGAACATGCATAAAAATTGCACACAGACATACATCAAGCTCAAGATCAAATCTGAGACCCCAAAGCTGCCATTGCTAAATGCTATGTACCACACCGCTCTTTAAAACATCATTGTGATATTATATCTCCTGCTGGTTACGTTGTACAATTTGCCCCTTCTCCACAACAAGCTTCTATAAATAATTTTACATAATAGTTGAGGTGTATTTAGTACCTTGGAATTTTTGGGGGGATTATATTAAGGAATATTGTTAGTGCTATATGCGTCCTCTACTAGATTAATCTTTATTGATATTTGATTGCATTGGATAAAGTTTATTCTGTGATTTTTGGGTGTTTCTGGCTTACTGTTTAGTTATGGCATAGTTATGGCACTGTTTAGTTATGGTATAGTTATGGCACTGTTTAGTTATGGCATAGTTATGGCACTGTTTAGTTATGGCGAAATGGCATATAATTGTCATTGTCGTATGCCGTCGTCACATGCGATGTGCTTTCTGGAATAGGTATACACTGACAGAGCATCCCTATCTCTTGTCATATTTTGCAGCCCCTGTTCATCGAATCTCTGTTTCCAATTCTCCTGGATTTTTCCAGCTGTGCATACTGTTCAAACTGAGCTATTTAGGCTGATAGTGTTAAAATATGTGAGGCTGGACTTCTACATGGTTACCCTTGTATAACTTAATCAGAAGCCTATTACTACTTGGTCATTTGAGCGAATGACAAAAAATGAGAAGGCATAAGGATTATATTCAAAAATATTAAAAGGAAATTAAATAATAACAACCAAAATAAAAAGTCAGACGTGAGTCAGACCCAGAGGATTCAACAACTCTAAAGTCTCATGAAGTGTTGTAATTCTTTTTTTGCCCAGTCATTTTTGGGGCATTTAGGTGACTTTAATTGTCCTCATGACAATAAAAGCAAGGTTCCAGGTGCTTTGAAGTTGAGAGAGTACACGGTTCATGTGTGGCTCTAGTGAAGGTGTGTCATCATTTTTAAAAGGAAGGAAAGGGATTGTGAAAGGGGGGAAAATGAGAGGAAAAGTTCCAGGTGTCTCTGATAAGGCTCACATGGCCGGTGGGATCGGGAGGAAAAGTTTGAGAGCAAGAGAGAGAGAGAGAAAAAGAGAGAAACCTGGCTTTGTACTGGACAACTTGGGGCTCCTAACTTAAAAGGGAGGGAACCGAGTGGGAGGGGCTGAGAGAGAGAGAGAGAGAGAGAGAGGAGAAAGAGAGGGAGGAAGACAGAGTGAGAGAGAGAGCACAAGTAGACAGCGACTAGAAGAATGAAAGCGAGACAGATAGAAGAAAGAAAAAAAATTCATTCTGACATACACACACACCCACACACACACCCACCCACACACAAACACGCATAGATCTTTAAAGCTGAGAGTTTTTTATAGACTGCCTGTTAGTTAAAAGAGATTTCATTTGGGGCTCTACTCTGAATAAATAAGGTGAGAAGAGTGGCAGAGCTCAGTTACTTCAGAGGAACAGATCCATCCTGCTTCATCTTAGGACCCACAAACTCCACTTCAGGAAAGAGCAGGACCCACGGGATAGACTTTTCACACAGAGGACTCAAAAGGAGTGGACTTTTGTTTCTTTCATTCTCTACACACTTACAGAGGGACCAGGGATTACATGACTTTTGTTTTTATGCAAAGAATATATAGGCAAGTCTTGATTGGGACTTTTTTTAGTATATAGGACATTTTTCTTCCTGATTTTGTTCCTGATTTTTCAAATCTTTTGACGGTCACTGCAGGTCCCTCACATCACGCAAGAGTGTGAGTGAACCAAGGTATGGATGTTGACACCTTCCTTTTGGACACGAAGGGAATAAGGTTCAGAGTAGGAATTGACTTTTACAGCAGACGCTCGGGGCTCTGCCCTCTAGCCTCTTCCCTTCTCCCAGGCAGCTCTCCAGCATGTACCTTTCTGTGAGGTTCTTCCCAGTCCTCCACCCTCCAGTACAATGTGCACATGGGAAGTAAATAAGAGTGCCGCAGCCTGGGTTCGTGTGTCTTACCAATCCTCTCTGTTGCTGCTGCTAGTGCTTGCAATCTCGGCTCTGCCTGTGGCATGCCACGATGCCCGCAGGGCAGCACGTACTTCCAGGGTGGCCAACAACTCATCATCGACTGCAGTTGTGGTGGGTCGACATGTTCGCAGCTACAGCCACCTCACCGGAGATGTGCGCCGCAGGAAGCTCTTCTCTTACCAGAAGTTTTTTCTCAGGATTGATAAGAACGGAACTGTCAATGGCACCAAGACCAAGGATGATCCATTCAGTGAGTAGAGGCTATTCCTTGTATATAGGCTTAATTTTTATCCCCCTTTCTCTGAACATGTGGGATCTATAGAAATGAAGTGTTTCCTAGACTATAACGCAGTTTTTCCCTGCTGCCTTTGATATTTGTTCTCATATAATAAGAAACCTACCTGAGCTTGGGGTGGCACCAGTTACCACATTGTTTAAAGGAACTTTGTGTGTAAAACAGAAACTTTTCCCCTTAGGTTACTTTTTTCCCCAGCATAGATTTATTCGTAGCAGAATTTCTGGAACCAATTACACATAACAAGAGACCCCCTCTTTTTCAGCAAAACTCATCAATTTTAATTTGTCACGAAATTGGCAGCATACTTCTTTATCTTCATTAAAAATTATAGGACAACAAAAGTCACTTGGAGTGCACTTTACTTAACTAGTCTCCTCCAATCAAAAGATCAGGTGGCATTATTTGAATTTGAACCACACTTGAATGGGCATGGTCTCAATATTGCTGTACTTTATTAGTCTCTATGTTAAATCTTGAGATTAAGTTTTGGCTTCCGAATTAAGGCCAAGCACCTGGAGAGCACACACGAAACGCACCCTGTGCACATTTTCGTGGCTCCATCGTTACACTGGTACTAATAAAAAAAAAAAGCCTTTGCCATATGGGGCCCATGTGCGTGGGATTTTTTATTGACGGAGAGTGCTGGAACTCTGCGAGACATGGCTGTGGATAGTTCAATTAGCCGAGTCACCTCTTAAGCATGTTGCACTAAAAGGGTCTCTGACTTAGGTGTTGAGGGGAGGTAAAACCCAATCAAACGTTTATTCCATTAAGCTCTTGTTGTAACTGGTAAATGATATTTAAATGAACTAAATGACCAAACGTAGCCTCTTATCGCCTATATAATGACTGCGCTTCATTAGATGCTCCGTGCCAACTATTTCCCACATGTGATTATAACGAGGTTGTGATTAGCTCCCAGAGTAAGCTCAAGGCACAAATCATGCTTGTAAATGTTACAGCCAGATGTACGAGGAGTTTCAGTGTGGATTCGCGTCTTTTCCTCAGTTGCTGTCACAGCAGAAGCATGGAGTTTGGCTTGTGGAAAGGAAAGAAACTGAATAAAGGCGATTTAGACGTTTAGCTCCGGACGCTGTGGAATCCCACGAGGAAGTAGCGGTGCTCTCTGCAAAGCATAAGTGTGTGGCGTTTGCGGTTTGTTTATTCTGTATTCAGAAACCATCTTTGCTGTCTGGTACAAGCCTGTAAATCCGACTGGATTGGAATGTTATAGCAAAATAGCAATCTAGCAGAAATGCTTTGCTTCGACCTAATCCGAGCTTTTTTAAACTTTCCCTCACATGCGGTGCTAATATCTCTCGATAGGCAAATTAGAATGACGTATTCCTCGTCTTCATCGGATTGTGTACATATACATCTGGTTTTATTGGTGATTGCATCGGGCCAGTTTAACATACTGAGTGTCTGAAAAACAGTTGCCTAAATATGTCTTATTAGTTTGATTTGATATGACCCTGGAATTTTATCATTTTAACTCTCCTGTTATGTTTGTTAGGAACAGCGATGATGTTCAATTTGACCTGGGTCATGTTTAATCATCCAAAAGTGTCAGAAACCAGAAAATCTTAATAAACATTGTTTATATCTCACTATTAACCGTATTACTGTTGCAAGTATGTCCAGTAAACCATTTTAATTTTATCTGGTTAATTTTATCATGGTTAATAAAACATGCAGCAGAAGTTCATGCCACCAGTAAAATTCGTTTTAAAAGTTTTAAATGGGTCAATTGGACCCGTAACCTAGCAGCAGTTTCAAGAGCGATGCCAATATACCAACAGGGGTCAGCCATGGCTAAATGAATAGGGTAGAGAGCTGGGGACCAAAATATCGCTTGTTTGATTCCCACTCTAGGCAAGTCATGGCTGAACTGCTGTTGAGCAAGGGACCCAAACTCCAACTGCTTCCCGTGCGCCTCAATCGGGGCAGCACACTGCTCTGGGTGTTTAACCCGGACGTGTTAAATGAAGAGATCCACGTCAGTTCTAACTCTGATGGCAGGATCAAATACTCTGGAAACTTTTGTTTGTGAATGGTTAATGTTAATTCTTTCTTGTTAGCATGAGGAGATGTTATAATTACAGGTGGATACTTTAAATATGAGACATTACTTAAGCAACCCGATGACATATTGAAGTAATAAAGTAACATAAAATATCTTATTAATGTTTTGCTTCATCATATTCCGCCATAATCTTTCTGAGAGCTAAAATAAACTCCAGAGTGCATATTCTGACATCATACTTATTGAACAGGTTGTGACGCCTCATGCCCTATGAATGGGGTATTATCATTCTGAAAGAGATAAGAGAAGTTTCATTTTTGGAGTAATTCTAAGTGGACAAGAGGAGTCAGAAAATGACATTTTATCAATTCTATAATGCAAATATATACATACTACATATATACATACTTTAGCATTATAATATTGGTATAATAATATATTGATCTGAATTAATTGTTGCTATTAGCGTTATGCTATTGAGAAAGTAAAGTGTACACAGTATAAGCCATAACTGCATTTTAATTTCAAGAAACACTTATTTAATGCCTAAGTGTGATGAAGTGTCCCTCTTTTCCAGACTGAGAGTCTCTTTGTCAGAACCAGAGTGCTGAGCCAGTCTTTAGCTGACTTTAGATCTAAAGTCCCGCTTGCCACAAAGGACCTATGTGCAGGTTGAAATCCAGTCCTGGTCATATTGTTTGATATCTCCCTTGCAGAATCCATTTGCTTGGTACCACTTTGTCATGTTGTTGAAACTTGCAATCTCCTATAAGATTTTTTAACAGCCTCTGATGCTGGTTCTTTGGAAGTCCAATATGTCCTTGGCATATTGAGCCCAGCAGAAAACAACAGACATACTGTAAAGTGTTTTATACTGAGAAAGCTCCAAGGAAAAACATGTCACATTTAAGGTCCAAATCCAGGCTGGAGGAAACACTTAATGAGCATCATTATGTCTTGACATGTTTGACTGAGCATATTTAGCAGTGTAGGGTTCAACTACTGGTTGTTGAGTCCAGAGTGCAGGGGTCTATCCAATCATCATGTCAACTTGCAGGCTGGACATCAACCAGAGGTCAATGTGGTGGTCACTTCCCCCTTTTCACCCCCTCTACTTTGGCCATTTACTTTCGGTAAATTCTATTAGGGCTCAATTAGAAATAAAGATGATGCCAGCTACAATAAGATACATTGAGGCCAAAGATTAGCTGGCTGCTCTGTGGCACTCTTGGATGGTTAAAAGGCATAACAGTTCATCAGTCAGCTCATGTTTTACTCTACACATATCTAAAATAGCTATGGGGCTATTAGCATAATGGCTGTGCATTTCCAAGGAGTACAAATAACCTCATTGCTGCTTTTGGTAATATACTATTAACTACAAGAGAGCATCTTTAGCTTGAGCTATACGCTATGTCAGTGTTGACCTCAGCTTGACAGGAGGCTGCTGTAATATATAGTGCCAACTGTAACTGGAGTAAAAATGCTAAGCAGAGTGGCAGTAAACTTCCTGTGCATTTCTCGTGCAGCTTTTTGACATCCATTGCTATTCATGACATAATCAATAATCAATCCCAAAATTACATCCATTACATCCATATTATGCAAGTCACAATGAAGGGAATTTGATATCTCCATGTATTTTTGGCTGTGGGAGGAAACTGGAGCACCCAGAGGAAACACATGGGAAGTACATGAAAACACTACACAGATATGCCCCAGACTTCCCCAGCCGTGGATCGAACATGGGACATTCTTACTTTGAGGGGTTTGCATACCTTTCAGTGAAACCTGTGTAAAAATGTTTTACAGGTTGTGTGTGGGTTTGCAAATAGTTATAACACAAATAAATAAACTTTATTGCAAACGTAAATTCTGTTTGACCTGAATGTAGTTGTGGTGTTTCATAAATAACAGATCTCACTTTTACTAGACAGTTCAAAAACACAAACAAGACCCCTGACCACCCAGAATAGACCATACTTAAAGTTTGACTAGTTTACTCATAACCACGCCATTGCAGTTGGCTTCATTTAAGAGATACAGGTTGACAATGTTTTTTTTTTTTGTTTTATTTTATAGTTTTACCCAAATACTTTGACCTGGGGACAACTAGGTAGAAAGAAGTTTTTTTTTTTTTAAAGCCTTATACGCACAAGGAGGCAAACATGCACCGATTTGCTTAAAAAGACATGTCTGCTGGTAGCTTCTTAAAATATTTAAAGCTATATCGCCTAAATATGCACCTACAAAATCAGTGTCGCCTCCTTCCATCTCCTCTAAGTCTAATGTCATGTTTTATCGCTATTGAAAGTTCACAGCAGAGGATTGGGAGACCAGATGTATTCCTAACCTTTGACCTCATAACTTAAAGCAAACGGCTGTTTGGATTGTGCTGGGGAGGAACAGCTCTGTCTTCCTCTGAGCACTGTTTACTTTAAACAACTAAGCATTAGCCAGTGGACAGACTTGGAATTGCCAGAGAAAATTCTCCAAAGTACTTATATCGACTCGCAGCATTTTTTAGATTAAATGTCTATTTAGCAGAGCATGGAAAGCTGGAATGTGTTTTACTGGATGATATGCATTGTTATGTTATAGTTATGTTGTTATATTCATATCAGGGATGTGCCACTTTCAAAGTCTGGCTTGGTCAATATAGATAACATTTGTGTAAACTTCAGGATTGTATCATTGTTATATTTTAAAAAACACAGTAGAAATTAAACTTGAATTAAACTGAATATTGTATATATATATATATATATATATATATATATACAGTATATTTCTTTTTCCTGATTATTATTTATCAGTGCCAATTATGGAACCACATATAGGTTTTATTCTGTCGTGCTTGACATAAATCCAGGTAGCCACTTCATGTTGTTTGGTCAGAATGAAGATCTTAATGGTTAACTGCTAGTTGAATACTACAACATTCAACTTTTATGTGCTAAAGGAAGTAAATGTCAGTCAATTGACAAAAGCAAACTTGTAACATATACCGAGATTTATAACAAACAAGGACAAAATGATGGGAACGTTGTTTTTGCAATAATTTTAAGTTAAACTAGGAATTTGTAACTAACTGTAGATTTGGGACTTCCAATCAACTGTATGTTACATGCATTTGACTTGTTTTCTCAGGAAAATGTGGATTTCTGTCATGGCTCAGGCAGAATGCTTGATTTGCGAGGTGCACTACGTGCCATTTGAGCTGTGAATGTAGTGCTCTTTTTCCCAGGCATGTCTTTACATCATCACTAGGGTAAATTCCTGTGCAGAGTGCGGTTGGACAGATGGTAGTGGTGCTGGTGGTGGTGGAGGGAAAGGGTGGAGGGGGGGGATCCTAATGGAGGCATCAAAGCTAGAGAAGTAAGACTGGTGATGTGACAAGGGATGGCTGGCTAATTATACATTGTGTGAACCAGGGTTGTACAAAATGTAGAATTGAATCAAGAATGACCCCTAATTTTCAATTCACTTCAAATTTGAATTGCAGAAAGTTGAATTGGTTTTTTTATGAAATTCAAAGAAATTCATGACACAAAATTAAGGTATATTATATAATAAAGCTTTACAGTAGACATTAAATATGATGACAACATGAATTTAATATAGATATTATTATATTGACATTATTCGTGCAATACCTTATTATAGTAAGTATCATCTTACTCTATAACAAAAACAACATTACCCTGTAAAGTACTTTATTAAATCATAATTGTTTTCACCAATTTCATTTGATTACTTTAAAATTAAAATATTGCGACATGTAAAGGGGAATGTATACTTAATGTTAGTGTCTTAAAATTGATTTTAAAAGTATCACATTGTCACTGATATGTGATAATAATAGATTTCCCTGAATTGAAATGAATTCAATTACACTTTCTGTAATTCCTATGAAAATTTTATTCAACATCCTGTAAGGTGGATTCAATTCTAATTCAAATTCATATTCATTCATTAAATTGAATAAAATTCAGAATTTTAACTAAATTTGCCCTGGTGTGAGGCATGGGGTCTGGGTACAGGAAGGGATCCTGGGTTTTATCTGTCACAGATCCTACATTATATCCTGCTCACACTCATCCCCCAAAGATTCAAAATGAGAGGCTGCTAACAAAACCTCCAGCAACACTTGGATCGCACTGGTCTCCATCTTCACTGGTGCCTGCTCTGACATTTTAAGAGTCTGTGACTGACATTCATTTGCCACCACGGAACCATATGTGTGTGTGTGAGTGGTTTTGTGTGTGTTTTGTTAATGCAGACATCCATGAAACAAGTATATAATACAAGTGAAGATGAAAAATGTTACCATTGTTGCTTTATTGTTTCTGTTGGTTAATCTGGTGTTATAACAGTAACAACGTCAGATCAGCTGTAAACTACAGGATTATATGCTCTACTCTAGTAAACTACATCATCATTTCAATAGTCATTTCAATAAGTCTTACTCTATAAAACATTGGTATGTGTATGGCTGACACTCCATATCAACAAATTTCAGACATTGTTAGTATAGTCCAGAGTTATTCATTAAGAATGTGGAATTTGGGGGAAAATGGCCCTTTAAAGCTGCTGTAATGTAAGCAATAACAGGAAGAAACTTGCTTCACACACCTTCCACAACATTAAATAGAATTGTTTGTGGCTTTAGTTCTGACCTATCAATCTTTAATAAACAATAAACGTTTACTAATTACTATTAAATGGTTCCAATTAATTATTAAGATATCAGTATAATATTCATTTATTCATTTTCTCCCACCTGGCATCTCTGGACACAAGGGCATGAACAACCCAACACAGGTTGCAATTTCATCACACACACATTTACACACTAAGGGGGAATTTTGAGACATCAATTAATCTAAATTGCATGTCTTTGGAATGCGGGAGGAAACCAGGGCACCCAGAGAAAACCTGCGCGAACACGGAGAGAACGTGAAAACTCAACACAAAATTTCTTGAGTCGCCCCCACCTGGGATTCGAACCTGGGTCCTGCTTACTGTGAGGTGACAGCACTACCCACTGCGCCACCATGCCACCTGTGTCTATAATCTTTAGAAAAGAAGCCTCAAATGTCAGTTTTGGTTTTCTTATTCATTTCCAAATGGCGACTCTCAAATAGAGACAGTAAAAAAGATTTATACGATGACATGCACTTCGTAAACATTATGTTTTCATTGCCTCAGTATGAGTCACCAATGCAAACCCTACAAGAGTCTTAGTTCAATTTACAAAAACCTAGGCACGTCAAAAGAAATCATGCAAACAATATACCACTAGAGTTTATGGTTGCTTGAAATGATGCGTTTTCCAGCACGTTGTGAAATTCTCAAGTGGGTTGCTTCGAGATCGCAAGTTCTTGGCAAAGACAGCTATGCAGAGAGCGAAGTGATAACGAAAGACACATGAAGGCTGATGTTATGGGCTTTCTGCAGATCTCCACTCCTCAGATGATCAATTAGATGGGAGGGAAATCCATATAAAGAATTCGAAGCGATTCAAAGTGATGAATCATGAAGTTGTTCGATTGTAACAGGAAGTCTTTTTCAAAATTCGGAGTATATAAGGGAGATCCAGGTTTAAAATCGTGTATCTGGAGATCATGTATTCATTAAAACTAATGTTTCAAACATATATTTTTTTTATAAATCATTCTTCAGTAAATGTATTATTAGGTGTTATCTCACACACAGTACGTTTATGTTTACTAGCATTGGAAAGTCTTTAGGATACAGGAGTTTACATTTCACTAACTCCACAAGCTGAGAGAGACAAAAAGAGATGGTGATGAGCAATCACATGTCTCATGAACCTTCCACACATTACTTAAATATTATATCTTTTTTATAATATTTTGTTATGCCTGGGTGGCACAGTAGCACAATGGTCAATGCTGTCTGTCGCCTCACAGCAAGATTCCCCGGGTGGGGCAACCTGGGAAATTTCTGTGTGAAGTTTGCATGTTATTTTTGTTTGTGTAGGTTTTCTTTGGGTCTTTAACAAATGTTTGGTTATTTAACAAAATGAACATGTAGTGTTCTCTGTGGGGTTGTAACTTTCAAAGGTTTCATATAGAACTACAGCAAATGATGTGTCCTATTGACCATTACATTTAAACCTAGGGAAATCTATGTGTAAATGTGTGTGTTTCCTGGATATGCATAGAATCTATAAGACCATGACCAGGATGCAGCAATTATTGAGAGTACATTGTGTTATTTACAATCAGAACCATATTAAATGTTGTTAAATACTGTCTTTCTGTATTATACAGTGATGATGAATCCTGGGCTTTGTATGAATTATAGCCACACACTCTATTAATAACACACTGTGATCTGTAAAGTCCACAGTGGAGGTTGATAAACAAAACACCAAACACTATTGTCTGATTGATTTGTAACAAACAAAGCCATTGTTTTTGGCTGTTACCTCTCTAAATGTTTTTCCCATTATTCTCAGTTATGGATAATGAATTGCACAGTTGCCATAACCCCGGGTGAGTGTACGAGCAGCGCTGCTTAAACTATGCGCACGACCACATGGCCATGGGGAGGGAGGTCATAAGGAGAGAATGAAGAAGTCTGTGAGGCGCACAGCTCCAGGAGCCGTGGGGGTCTGCAGCCAGATCAAAGGTGCAGGCTGGTGTCATCAGGAGCCAACGTGGGGTCAGCAGCACCCAGCACTTTTAATGGGGACCCTGTTTCCTTTATGGTCTGTGAACCAGGGGGCTAATTGATAAGCCATGTCTGTCATAGTAGCTGTGCTACAGGCTTCCTAGGACATTTCAGAATTCTGAAATGGAAATATGCCCCAGCTTGTTTGGGGCATGTAAAAGAATGGCAGAGAGAGGAAAAGGAAGACAGATAGAAAGAGGAAAAATGGAAAGATCAGAGAAAAGATGTAACAATGAATTATGTAGTCTGAAGAGAAAAATAGAAAGAAAGAAAGAAAGAAAGAAAGAAAGAAGAAGGAAACACAGACAGACAGACAGACAGACAGACAGACAGACAGACAGACAGACAGACAGATAGATAGATAGATAGATAGATAGA
>JAOUQT010000018.1:10732697-10744157 GCA_025769995.1 Xyliphius kryptos
CCAGGTGTTCAGCCCTGGATGGGTTAAATGCAGAGAAAGAATTTCCCTACAGGGATCAATAAAGTATTAATTATTATTATTATTATTATTATTATTTTATTATTACTGTGCCACTGTGCCACCCCTTAGCTGTGCCCAATAAGTGATTAAATAAAGAAATCATAAACTGTTTTTACATATTAAAGTCAATTATTAAATGTTGCTTGAAGAACTGTTATTTAAAAGCAGCCGTGCTGATATTTAGCATGCAGCGTGCTCTCAAGAGTGGTATTTTTTAAATCAGACATGGCCATCCCTTTACTATCACAGTGTTTAGTACAATTCTGTTCATGTTTACAGATGACAGAAGGCCCTCTGTGTCCTAAACCATATGAGAAAACCTGTATGACATCACTTTTATGACAAGAACTGGTGTTTGGTTATGGAAGATATTTACATGAAGCATTTGATGTGAGACAGACTTCTAGTGCACTACATGTCGTCTACATTAGCTTAAAGAGGCCCCATGACAAAAAGAACATTTGGATTTTATTCCAAATTTTCTTATTGCATTCAAGTAATAAATAATCGTTTCCTTCATGGGTTTACAGTGTATTCTGTTGAGCAAGCTTTGTATTTTTTGCTTGTTTTTTTTTGCCCATTTGCCCTACTGTTGAATACCATTGAATCTCTGCTGCACACCGCTGGTTGATGGTGGCCACATGTTTACTCTGTTGTGTCTTTCTACTAATTATTCATCCCACTGTTTCTCTTCAAAGAGCCCAAGGAACAAGGAAAGGCCATGTATGATAATGTAAATATCAGTTACTGTAGCTGTTCATGAGCCGATTCTAATTACCTCTGATGTCATTCTCATTCCCTTCACGTGAGCTACACAAAGAGTAAACTGCAGTTATGACAAAGACAGAAGTAACAGGAGGATGACAAAGACAGAGAAAAAGGACCACTGTGTGTGTGTGTGTTGGGGGGTTGGGGTGGGGGTTTCCCTGGTTTTTCATCAGATCACACAGTGTCAATCATGGCTCATTTCCTGTCTCACAGCAGTGCGTAATTACGTGGAAAGGCAACATTTTTAATCACGAGCAGCATGCTGACATGTTTCAGATTTTGTGTGTGCGGCCCGTGCGTCTGACGCGCCTGTTCCCGATTTGACTCATGACTTTTCTATGCTTTTCGCCCTTTCAAGTTGAGACCGAGCTGTTTGTTTACATGTCCTCCTCTCTGTTCCATAAACTGACTTTTATGTTGGATTAGCAAACGTGAAATGGATTTGTGAGTCTGTCTGGACTCATTAATCCAGCACTTCACAGCTCGTGCACACCAGTATTTTAAGCTTTCTTTGTAAATCCATTCTCACATTTAATATAACACACATGAGCATGGATAGTGTATATTAGTCACATTTATCACTGAGAAGTTTATTAAAGTGCTGACTGTCAGCGCAGCTCTTTTTTTTTAAATCTCCTTCACTTTTAAACTTTTTGTATACAAAACTTGTGAAAAGAGAAACACATTCAGATACATCATACATATTCAGGGCTCAGAGGCCCAAAGGAATTTCTGTGTGTTTATCCACATAGAAATATATATATATTACATTATATATATATATATATATATTACAGCCTTCACAGCTTCACAGCTCGCCCCAGATCCCCAGAGCAAATCTGTGGCTTGTTGACCAAAAACCACAGGAGCAGCTGTGAATATTTCATTCCAGATTCATTGCTGGTCGGATGGGGATGAAGAGGAATGGGCAAGATTATTTTTCCCCAATAGCCCAGCATTTTTAGACGTAGACATGGTGACGTTGAGTCGGGCCCAAGGAGTTTCCAATAATAGAGGCACGCTTAGCAGTTTGGAGAATCCTAGCATGTCTCTGCAAAGCATCGGAGCTTGTGTCAGCAGAAAATCCTACAGAGTAACACATCTAAATATAGTGCATTCCTGTCAGATCCGAGGCTGTTTTAGGCTGAGGTTTGAATCTTGAAACGGTCCTCTGGAGGTTTCCAGTTTCTGTTCAAGCAGGTGTGTCAAACATTTGCCTTGGCTTTGCTCGAGATGAGGCATGTGTTTATCAATTCAGCTCGAGTGAGTGAGGAAAGCGGGGAGACGCTGAGCTTGCCAGGACCAAGCAGTGTCAACCTTTCGGCGAACAGAGCCCGGGATTTACTAATAAGAACCTGTGCTTTGAGAACGCAGGTAATTTAATATGCACAGGGATTGGAAATGTTTTGGAGTAAATTGGTCAAGTGTCAAACATTATAGATTTTTTTTCAATCCCGGTCCAAAAATTTAAACATGCATCCCCATTATAAGTGATTCCAAGCACTGCTTTTTCGCTGATCCTGGACTAAACCATCAACATGTACCATATATGCAATATACCAATGATCAAAGTATTATTACAAGAGTTTGGCAAACATCTACAACCTTGGCAACTAATAACGTCAGTGTTTATTGTGTCTGTGGACCACATAAGTTAAACTTCACTACTAATCTTGTTTACAGAACCACGAAGCTTGATTAAAGACTATATACATTTTTACTTGATCCGTTTCACATCTTAATAGCACATAATAATATAATAACAACAGTCTTTAGGTGCAGTGATAATTACCTTCTCTCGAGGTAATGTAAACTGAAATGTAGAAACTCTTGGTTTTTTGCTGAACTTATAATGGCAGCGAAAGTCTTTGACTGTCCAGATTCAAGTCACGCCTCTGCAGTTATGTGTGTCTGGGAAGAGTTAAGGAATCTAGGCCAACATGTTTTTAACACGCAAAAGGGCAAAATCAAACATTTACACATGCATGTGATGATGAATAATAGCTATTTTAGCATTTCTTATAATAACAGCATTTGTTAAGGTAATTTTAGCTTATATCCTTCTTATACACATTGTTCTAGGAAGCTTATATAAAAATTATTCCACACTGTGTTCTTGATACTGAATGATTAAGTTGGTTAGCTCTAATAGTAGGACAGCTTAAAATCAAATTTATAGGAACGCTGTTATTGTTAAACCTTACTGTAGTAACATCCCAGTGACTTGTACAGTGGATGCATCACATACTAAAGGTCTAAAAATCTATTAAATTTAGTTTATTCTCCAAAATCAGTACATTGCAGCTGTCTGACTTTATACTGTATACGGCAGTTTATGTTTTATTGAATGATAACGCATTTCTCACAAATGTACAGGTGCCATTTCTTTTCACAGGTTTTGCTACAAAACATGACAAGGCAGACATTGTATCCCACTACCCATATAATCTTATTACACAGTCATGCCTTTGTAATATTTTAGTGTTTTTGCCTTGTTTTGATAAAAAAAATGCATAGTCACAGAGTTCAGAAAGGAGTTGCGAAAGACCTTAGGAAGTAGCAAAGAGCTTTCAGATGACTAGGTAGTAGCAGCAACAGTGATTAGACAAAACAAGAAAACAGCAAGGAAGCCTGGTGGTGGAACAAGAAAGTGCAGGAGAATATGGGAGGATATAGGAGTTGTACAAAAGGTTAGACAGTAAGGAAGGAGAGAAGCAGTTGTATTGCCTTGTGGGGCAGAGAGATAGAGTGGGAAAGGATGTGCAACATGTTAGGGTGATCAAGGATAGAAATAAAAACGTACCGACAGGTGAGGAGAGGGTGAGGGAAAAATGTAAGGAGTATTTTGAGGAGCTAATGAATGAACAGAAAACAGGGAAAGAAGAACAGAAGGCATAGAAATAGTGGAATACCAAGATGAGCAAGGATGAAATAAGTAAAGTTTTTAAAAAGGATGAAGAAGAGAAAAGCAGTCAGACCTGATGACATACCAGAGAATGTATGGAAATGTATAGGAGAGATGGGAGTGGTATTTTTGACTAGATTATTTAATGAGATTTCTGAGAGTGAAATGATGCCTGAGAAAAGTAGGAAAAGTGTACTTGTGTGGATTTATATAAACAAGAGTGATGTGCAGAGTTGTAGCAATAATAGGGGCATAAAGTTAATGAGTCACACAAAGAAGAAAGAGCTACACTGTGTTTTTGTGGATTTAGAGAAAGCTTATGAGAAGGTGCCGAGGGAGGAACTGTGAGATGTGCTGTAGATGTAAAATATAGCTTCACGGCAGAGGTGAGACCTCTTTCCTGTTTGTTTTATAGAGGGACAGATTAACAGATGAGGTCAGACAGGAATAACTGTAGACTATGATGTTTGCAGATGACATTGTGATCTGTAGTGAGAGCAGGAAACAGCTGGAAGAGAACTTGGAAAGCTGGAGGCATGCTCTTTAAAGGAGGGGAATAAAAGTCAACACTTGTACAACAGAATACATGTGTGTGAATTAGAGAGAGGCGGGTAGAACAGTCAGGTTACAGGGAGAATTGGTCACAAAAGTGCAGGAGTTCAGATACTTAGGATCAACTATCCAAGTAAATGGTGAGTGAGGAAAAGAGGGGAAGATTAGAGTCTAGGCAGCATGGAGACATGCAAGGACAATGTAGAGGACAGAGTGAGGTGGAAAAGAATGACTCACTGTGGCAACCCCTGATAAAGGGAGAGGACAAAAGAAGAATAAGACTTTTAATAAAAACTTAATAAACTTAATTAAAAATAGAAATTATCTGTTTCTGTTCCTCAAAATCTGTGCTGCTTTAGTTCCAAACTAACATAACACTACACTAACATTTTAAATTACATCACAATTTAGGTTGGTTTATTACTTATTTACTAGCCCCAAATCTCCCCATCACAACTTTCTTTGGAACGTGTTGCATTTGTTAAATTTGACCAGGAAAAACAAGAAAATCTTATGTTTATACTCTTTGAAATTAATAACGTTCCAAAAACATTATCAAACTGTGTAAAATGTACAAAAAGAATAAAATACAATGATTTTCAAATCTCATGTACCTATATTTTATTTACAATAGAACATAAAATACATATCAGACGTTGAAAGTGTTATTCTCTCAATGTATTAATATTGCTAGTAAATAGTGGTCTTGATGGCAGCAGCAGCTCAAAATAGTCGAACCAGGACCATTAATAGTGAAAGATATATAAGCTGCCCATGAGCTTTGTCCTTGTGAATTGTGTGGATTGTTTTGAAATATGTCTTCCTCTTTGCATGATACAGCTTTATATTGTATTTGTTCACAAACAGTGATTTTCTAGAAGTGTTCCTGAGCCCGTGCAGTGATTTCCACTATATTAAGAGTCAGCCTTTTCTACAGATTCTCTGATACTTTCCATGCTATTATATAGTGTAGATGGTGGAATATTTAAAATCACTGCCATTTCCTCAGAAATTGTTCCATAATTGTCACACGTTTTATTGTTTCAACAGATCATCTCATTATCTTTTACTCGCGGAACAAATCATTTCATACCTTGTTATGCAACTTCATTGAACATTGTTTTTTTAATTAGTACTGTTTACTTGTCTAGCCATTTGTTGCCCCTCTGCCATCCTTTTTAAGATGTGTATAAAAAAGTTAAAGTGATCCATTTGCCACTATGCTTGCACACAGCAGAATTTTTCCTTCGCATTTAACCTATCCATGCAAAAACACTCATATACACACACTGGTTAAGTGAGCACACGTGCCCTGCACAGCGCCCGGGGAGCAACTGGGGGCTAGGTGCCCTGCCCAAGGGCACTTCAGCCATGACTTGGCATTACTGGGAATCAAACCGAGGACCTTCCGGTCGCAAGGCTGGTTGCTTAAACACAAGCCTACGATCTGCTGTTCAACTAGGAATAAATGGTTCAGGATATTTGCATCATGTCTTTGTGTTAGCATTTTTCAAACTGGGGTTGTTCATTATTATAATGTAAATCATTTCATTGGCTTTGTTTAATAGACCACATGTGAGCTTGAATGACTTCTGGATGGTTGCTGTCTGATTCAGAACCACGGACAGCTCTGACTTTATACAATAAGGCACTGATTTATTAAATAATGTAGCTATATATAATAACATTTATTAGTCAGATGATAAGCCTTAGGTTTTAACTGGACAACCTAACCAAAGAAGCCTTGAAAGTTTTTTATTTTCATTTTAAAAAAGAATACAGCTCTTTTAAGGAGCTAAGAACCATTGAGGATTTTCTGCTTTAAAAAATAAAAATAATCAAACAGTTAAAATATTGATATTTGTTTGTTTTTGCAAAGAAAAATAATATCATTATATAATGTGACTATAAAAATGTATTTTAACTACTACAAACAGCACCAACATACATGCCATTCATCTATTCATTTTCCATAGCCGCTTAATCCTAGCTTTACGGTCACGGGGAAGCCGGTGCTCACCCATCAACTCTGCACAGATATATAAATATCCACACAGATATTTCCCGAGTCGCTGCAATCGGGCCTGAATCCAGCATCTTCATGCTGCAAAGCCACAGCACTTTTCATTGCACAACAGTGTTGCCCACATGGCAATTCATTATATATTTTTGCAATATCTTTATTCTTTTATTATGTTTCCCTGTGAAACCATCTATAAGTTCACTGTACGTGGGTACAGACCTTATGTTGAACCAAAAACAACAATACTTAACTCTTTTGTACTAGAGAATAATTTAAAGCACATGTGCTGTGTGTATTTGACATTCAGTGTCAAAATATTATTATATGATATCAAAATATATTATGCTGTGTCATAATATTTATCTCAATAGACTGACTATGTTATACTTACAAGGGAAACAGGTGACAAGTGTGCAGTCAGGGTTGAGTGGCAGTCTAATGGTGCTGAGTTTTAAACTCACAACATTTAGCAATATAGCCAATCGAGTGGGTTTTATTGTCTTTTTAACAGCATATACAGTATATACGGTAAGTACAGTACGCAGTAAAAAAAAAAAAAGGTTCCTTCAGGACGTAAAGGTTCGTAAAAACAACACAGAACACAACACAGGATACAACCGTGCAAAACATTATAATATGTACAACCAGTGCTTCTTCTTTTTTTGGCCTCTCTTTAGTCAGGGGTTGCCACAGCAAGTCAATCTCTTCCACCTTGCTCTGTCCTCTGCATCATCTGCTTTTACACATCTGCATCATCCCTAACATCCTCCTACTAACATATCCACTGTCCCTCCTCTGCACATGTCCAAACAATCTCTGTCAGGATGTTGTCTCCCTATTTTCCAACCTGTGCTGTCCCTCTAATGTTCTCATTCCTAATCCTGGTCACTCTCAACGAGAACCTCAACATCTTAAGCTCTGCAATCTCCAGCTCTGCTTCCTGTCTCTTATTCTCTGGAAAGAGGGTGAAGAGGATGTGTGAGAGGTTTGTGGTGTCAACCATAATGTTAAAGGTGGCTTTGCAGATACAGCACGTTGTGTAAATATCTATAATGGAGTGAAGAGGAATACTGATGATCTTTTCAGCTCAGAAGCTCACTATCTTCTTCAGGTAGGTAATCCGTAAACCTTAACAACAGCTGGAATTCCGCCATTTTTAGTCATTTAGATAATAAAGTGTATGTAAGTTAACAAGGGACATTGCTTATGGACACAGCAACAGCTCTTAACAAATCATTAAACTGACAACTTTCCAATGACTTGTGTAGGACCTCAACCACTGAGCCAACTCCATTTATGCAGCAGAAGCTCTATGAGGATAGAGAGTCACGTCAGATGATGAGATAAAGTATTGATAAAGCATGTATTTGCCTTTTCTAAATAGTGATAATTACATATTTGACTCTTGTATTATCACAGCAGAATGATTCTCTTTCTAAAACAATTGTCCTCATACAAAGAGCTTGAAGAAAGATCTCTTCAGGAACCTTGAAAGCCTTTAAAAGGGTTTTTTTGGAAGTGTGTTCTGATGATATGTTGTGCATACAATCTGTGCTTACTGAAGTCCTGATATAATTTATGCGAATTATAGTTCTATCAAGTTAACATTAAAGTTAATCATAAAGCATCAATTATATAATCATAAATAATTATAAATATAAATAATTATATAATCATAAATAACTATAAATATAAATAATTATATAATCAATTATATAAATCATAAACAACATAAACTCCAGAAAATTCTCTCTGGGTTCTTTGGTTTGTCAGTGAAATGTCAATGTCAGTGAGTTATAATATCTATGCATATGTTAAGAAAACTTTAGCTGAAATGCAGGAGAAAAAACATGTACTTTGATATTAAGCCCCCAGTTGGATAAAACTTACTGGCTTACTGGTCTTATTCATCTTCTGCCTTCATGCCACACTGCCACAATCAAATATGACCTATCACAAATGAGCTTGCAAAAGATACGTATAAATCTGAACATTCTTAAAAAGTAGAGGATATCACTCTTGGGTGTCACAAGCATTTACCCTACCATCCTGAGCCCAAGCCCTAATGATGCCACAGCTATCTGTGGCCAGAAATCATTGACACTTTTTTGTACTCTGGGAACATGGGATTAATGGAATATGCTAAGTCTTGCATATCAGCAATATCCTAGTCAATAGTATTCTCACTCTATGTAGAAGTGGGCGGATACCACTTTGGTCAAGTTTTGTTTCCCTGTGAAACAGCTTGAGCAGCTGTGCAAAAAAGATGCAGTTGATTAGTTACACGTGTCACAAAGGAAGCACATTACCCTCCCCGGTTGCTAGTTTTGGAGTGCTCTGTACCCTCCTTTATATGCCATGTTGTTAATAAAACTGATTAGCAACTGAACCACAACCATGTACATAAGAATGCTCCAAGCCAACAAAAATTTCCAAGTCAACCGAAACTAAAATGCATCACATCATTACCCACATACCGTTTGACTTCTAAAGCGGGAACTGTAGAAACAAGGTCAGAATAACTTTTTTTTATTTTGACCTAACAATCTTAAATAACATCAAAAACAATAAGCAACAATAAAAAAACATCTTAATAAACTCAACCTATTATAATTATTTATTATATGTGTACAATTCAATGTTAATTAAATGCCACTGTATTTTCAAAGGGTTAGGTTGGCACACAGTTCACTGTCTGTCTGTGTGTGTGTGTGTGTTTGCATGCATGTGTTTGCGTGTGTATGACGGATAAACACAGAAGTGAGCCAGCAGGCTTTGAAGCACTGCTGTTTCTGAGAGTACTCCTCTTCAAGGCCACATGGCGTCATTACCAAACACCAGCATGGACATCTGGGCTTGACATGATCATGATGTTTCCTTTTTATCACCTGCTCACAGCCGAGCAAAATCCCAAAGATCGTCAAAAGTCTGGTTCCTCTCAAAACAAGACCTTCCTGCAACATTTTCAAGACATCTAGGCTATGATATGTTACTCTAATTAAGCACTACGAGAGAAGAGGATGGATTCCCGAATTAGAAACAATAGGTTTGTGGATGCAAGGCAAGAGTGCTGAAATATTTTTTCATTCATATTTTCGAACTGTTTTATGGGGGATCACTTGAAGTAGTGTGATGTGTGTTACAAGGATTTTGAATCCAATACAAGGATGTGTGTTTTTTGTTGCCCGTGGTTGGTGATGGTGGGTCGAGCCAATGGTCCGTTTTTTGCCGACCCGCGCTGCATTTCCAGCTGCATTTGTCACAGAGTGTGGTTCTGAATATGGCTGTACACGCTGCGGCATGTGGACTTACACTCTGCTTTGAGATCAGAGGAAAGTGGGCCTGTGTATTTTTCGGCTCTGGACAAGATTTGTCATAGTGTATGACCTTTTGCCGGTTTAGCATGCTCCATGAACAATTTACCAACCTGGTGCTCTGCCCTTATTACCGCTGTTGCTGAGAACCGCTGTTCATTTGTAAAGCGACCCTGGGTTATGTGAAAGGTGCTATATTAGTTGAACTTATTATTATTATCATCATCTAATATGTTGTTTTTGTTCTATTATGCAAATGAGTAGATTTATTTAGATGGTTTGCTGCACAAATGAATCAGCTTTCAACAATGCACTCTGTCTCGTGTTGCTTTCAGCAGTTTTGCCGCTGATAATTAAGCCCATGTTATGATGGTCTCCATTTTATTTTTTTTTGTCTTTTAGTTTTTCCCTGCCACTACAGGTTGCCAAAGCAAGACACTCACATTGCTGATATTTCAAACCGGTTGCCCTTCCTGATGCAACTTTCTGGCTTAGGACCAGATAATTTCGCATCTTCAATTCACTTAGCATTTAAGTCTTTGGACTGTGGGAGGAACCAGAGTTCTCAGAGGAAACCGGGAAGAACATGGAAACTCCAATAAGAAATGTCCCAGCTCTCCCCACCCAAGGACTGAACCAGGGTGCTGTGAGGAGACAGCATTGTCACCCAAATTGAATTTTATTTATATAATGTTTGTTTTTTACAATTAACACTTTAACAAAGCAGTTTTACAGAAATTGAATACAGGATATAATCACAAAGTTTTCTAATGTTACGTTTTATTACTGTTTATCCTTAATGAAGAGCCATATAGTGGCAGTAGCAAGGAAGAACTACCTCAAAGGATAAGAGGAAGAAACCTTTAGAGGGATTCTCATTGTCATTTGGGTAATAACAAATTAAACAGTCTGTAAAAAGAGTCTGTAAATGTGTGTGTAGTAGTGAGAGTGAACAAGTCCATCAGTCATTCCCAGCAGTCATGGATACTCTAGGTGACACGAGAACCTCACCTGAAACCAACAACAAGGGCAAACCAGGCAGGTGTAGACAAGGTCAGGATCAGTGAAATTTAATTAGGAGCCAATGAAGTCTAAATAAGAGAGGGGTGATGTGATCTTTTCATTCAAGTAAGGACTCTGGACCAACTGCAGCATTTTGGACTGACTTGTGTATATTTTTCCAAAACATGCAGACAACATGCATTTCAATAGTCCAATCTATAAGTGGCAAAGGCATACATTATTGTTTCAGCTACATGGATTGTAAATATATTTCTTAATTTAGTAATGGTTCTGCGATGAAAGAAAGCTGTTTTAGTAATATTATATACATGAGCTTCAAAAGACTGGAGTCTAGACACACCAAGATCAGATAGTGACTTCTCAGAAAGTGAATCCAGAGTTACTACGCTGTCTGCTGTGATAAGGGTCCTATCAGTCTAAAACCTGACTGATAGGATTCATGGATGTAGTTCCGGTGTAGGAATGAACATACAGTATCTGTTGTGCTATTAACATATTCTGGAACCTTACTAATAAAAGGGAGGATTGAGATTAGCCTTGAGATTAGTTGGCGGCGGTCAAGGTCAGGTTTTTACTGCAGCTTTGCTTACTGCTTATTTACACGATTTAGGTTCATAATAAGTGCTAAATGAAAAGGTGATTGTTTTTAGTAGCAGTTAAATTGTTCCAGGGTAAATTTGTTTAAGATATAATGTGGGTAAGGGATATACAGTAGTACACAGGTTAATGACTTTGATTTGAAAGTGAAAGTGATACATTTTGCCACTATGCTTTCACACAGCGGAATTGGTCCTCTGCATTTAACCCATCCGTGC
>JAOUQT010000018.1:10754017-10772403 GCA_025769995.1 Xyliphius kryptos
TGTCCTGTAGGCCAGAGTCAGTACCTTGTACTGAATGCGAGCAGCTACAGGAAGCCAATGGAGAGAGATGAGTAATGCAGTGACATGATAGAAAATGACGGAAACTTCATCTGAAGGAACATTAAAGGCATAAGTTTGAGAACGTGAATTGATGATGGAAAGTGGAGCTCTTTGTCCACAACCATCAAAGGTGTAAAACGTAAACGGATGTAGCCAGCAGCCCTGGACGGGACCTGTTCTCAGATTTTTCGTTTTGCACTGCTGCCACATGATTGGCTGATTTGATAGTTGTTACCCATCCAAGTGGCTATTCAACTGTTCCAACCCTCATCCTCACTTTAAAGATAAATCTGATTGGTTACTATTGCACAAATGAAATAAGACTTTTTTTTTAATAAATTTCTGTTATTAAGATGAAGCACATGAGGTCCTCCATGTTCCTTCTACTGTAATAAATACAGTTTTATTGACATGAGAGGAATATATGATATAAACCATGAGTTGTGTAGTTGTAGTACAAGCAGGGCAGTGGAGGGGATGGCGGGGGGTCTTGGACCATGAGCAAGAAGCATATTTCATAAAGACTGGGCCATAACATTGGGGTTGTTGTAAGAGCGGAGAATGAGACAGCGGAAAGTACTACTAAGCTCATTCAGATTCTCCCATTGGGTTCAATTTCCTTATCTCCCGTCTTCTCAGCTTTCTTTCTTTCCAATATCCTCAGTCCCTGTTTTTTTTTTCTTCCTGTAAATCATTGCACCATGCCGCTGTAACAAAAAACCCTATTTTCATCTGCCCTTAGTAACAAACTCCACATGTTTTGGAAGTTCTGCCTTTTCTGTGTACAACTCATACTGTCAGGTTCTTTTATGATTCTAGTACCAATTTCAACGGCTAATGGCCTGTACAATAATGAAACCCTGTACAGAAACAGGAACCTTTCAATAAATCTTATAATAGATATAATAAGATTATAATCCTTTTGTTTTTTTATTAGGAGAACCTGATAACTCCTCAACTTTATGACATTGCTCTGAAGGTAAAGTTTGGAATCAAACACATTAATAATAACGGGACCTAACGTTTCTGACCTATCATTGGAATGGTTGTTTCGATATTGCCAATGAATGAAAGACCCCTCCAGGGCCACAGCAGGGCTTTTCAGAGTACCTACAAGGCAGAAATTTGGCTGTCATTCCCGATCATGTCTTTGAAAAAAATAACTGCTTCTCAATTTCCTAAATTTGATGGTTCAGTCGAAATTGCCATCGACCGCAATACCCCCTCCAGTGTCCCATCGAGGTATTCTCGAATACCCACAATCCTGAATGCCAAGGCTGAAACTTGGCACCGTGTTTACACGTCCTTGGAAAAACAGGTTGTCGCTTTCCTACATTAAATCATTCGTTCCCTATCGCCATCAAATACAACACCTTTAGATGGATTGGGGTATTTACAAGTATTTCAATTGCCACAAACCTCACTCTATAATAATATGTTAACTTTAAGTATTTGAACTCCAAAGCCATTACTCATTCAAAAACTATTGCTTTTAACTTTTCAGACAAATTCTTCAAATAAGGTTCTCACTGCAGTGTAACAAAAATGGGTTTTAAAATAGAAAATAGGTTACAAATTACATTTACAATGTTAAATATGTTCATAGCTATAATCTAGGGCAGAAAGAAGAAGCATGAAACCTTTGGAGATGTAAACCCATGCTGGCAACCTGCAGCAGAACATCTGTGGATCCGTGTCATTAGAAATTTATGTTCTAAAACATTCGAACAAACAAACCACAAATCGCAGCCGTGACTCAAAGCCACTACAGCACACAGACAGTTCTGTTAATTAAGTGGTATGGCGGATGCCCCCCCTCAACACACACACACACACATTGAGATCTTCAAGTGTGGTGGCCCCGTCCCGTGCCCTCAGGTTGCCTCCGTCTTTTGATGTCAGACCCTCCTCAGTTATTTAGTTCTTTTAAGGCAGAGGTTGAGGACATTGGCTTTTAAGCCTCGTTGGCCAAGGTAAACCTCATTTGTATTGTGTACATATGGTTAAAAGCACCTCCCTCGTAAAACGCGGGGTGATGCCGCGGGCCAGCCGAACTCAAGCGCTGCCAGCTGAAGCGTCGCAGCCCTGCTGAGTTCCCAGCTTGGGGGCTCTTATCAAGGACTAAATGAGTGGAGGTGAGAAAAGACAGAGTCGGAGAGCGAGAGCGGGTCCACATTTCAGCAAGGGGGAGGCAAGAGGCACCTCCTACAGCAGTCTGCTTTTAAGGTTTGGGATCGAGAAGGAGCGCTTTGGTGGGGAGGAAAAGGGGGTCCTCACTTTACACATCAACAGTGTCAATGAACTTCTCCAAAACAAACTCCAAAATTTCCAAGCAGAGCAGAGTAAAATTGTCACGTTCTCTACATGTCTGTGTTGAAGAAATACTTTTGGATATAATACAGTTTTCTTTACAGTTTTAGTCTATAATTTTTATATGTGCTGTTTTCTCTTTTGTAACACATATTTTGTACTTTTTAAATGTCAATTCTAATTTAAAAATAGTAAATAAACATTCAAATGTGCAGCGCTTTGGAACCTTAACGTGATACAGTATGGTACATGGTTTTGTACTGCTCTTGTTTAATTAGACGGAGAGGCGGAGATAAAGGTGCAGGAATGTGAAGGGTGACTGCTGATGGCGGGATGAAGGGGACGTGCCACGGTGCTCCAGACGTGGGTCGTATCTCCCATATCCTGCTGCAGCACACATCCTGACTATATAAAGAGCGACATGTGGTTAATGGGGTTAGTTTCCACTGGTGTTCACATATGCCCCGGCTGTAACCTGTGGGGGGGGAGGCCGCTTGTGGCCCACTGACATGCTGTCAAGCGCCATTTACCGCGGGCCACACTCACAATCTCACCACAGACACGCCGACAAAACCACACCGTCCGTTCTAACCTCAGGAGTGACACTTTGCAACGTGGAATAACATTCCATCAGGAGAACTGGCAGGACAGGAATAACATTATAAAACACAGTGGCCTCACAGCGCCGGAGCGAATCCTTGCCTTAGAACTGCTCGTTGGTCAGATACGACAGATTTACACCGAGGTTAACAGGGATTCAGCTTCCTCCAACTTCCTGTCGATTTTGCTTTGAAATTAAATTGTATAGTTATAAACGCAATGGATAAAGTAAGCATGTTGTGTTTATGTGTGTGTGTGTGTCTATGTGTATATCTGTATCATATTTAACGCTATTCAATTATTTAATGAATCAGTAGGTTTTAAGTAAAACTTGTGTCCTCTGCCTTGTGATCAGCAGAACCACATTCTGCCGGGAGATAAAAATGGGCCGATCCTCCACCGCTGTGCCATAAATACCTGCAACAGGACTACCCACAATGCCACAGGAATGCGCAGGCTGGAAGAGTTTAATTCTAATGGAGGCCTTAAGAGAGACTCGTCTGGTCTGATCAGGGCAGGAAAGGGTCCATAATGGGGTGTGGGGTCAGAACCAGGGGCAGCACTAATATCCACACATGTTCCCATCGTTAGCTCCAGATCAAAGTGTCACTTAGAATTAGCGTCAAGGCTTATTTTCTGAAATGGGTCTGTTATCTGAGATTGGCGGCGCTCAGGTTGCGGCATATCACAATCCTGTAGTCCTATATTAAACTCCAACTCGCGCAGTACAATTCAAAACCTCACTGTAGATCTTTGAGAGGATCGCATAGAACAGTCTCCTTTTATAGTGCTTGTAACTATTGGAGGAAGGAACCACAGAGGATTATAGTTCAGAAAACCTTCTTCCAAATAGGAACTGTTTTGAAGATGGATGTACAGAGGAGCAACACCACGTGGTGCAATTCAACAAAAAATAAAAATAAGCATGACATTCTCCTTGTTAGATGTCTACTACAGGACTAAAAGTGGGATAAGCCCTAAAAGTGTGAAGCAAGTATCTGCTTGTGAGACGCCACTGACGAGCTGAACTGTGAAGCATAGTGGCGGTTGTGTTGTAGCGGTGAAGCTCCAGGAACCAATATAATAGGCATTACATAGTATGCTATCTTGTTGCCACAGTGTTTTTTTTCATTAAGTTTTATTAATTAGTTATTATGAACCCAGATCATGCTGGTTAAAAACATCCTGCTCTGGTGGAGATAAGGGTTTAGGATTTTTTTTTGTCAGATGCAATAAAAGATAAAGTACTGGATCTTCTGCCATGTTCCACATGCGGCCGTGATCCGGCTGTGGGCCTCAGTCTGAGCCGAGCGGATTCCTGCTTGGCTCTGGTTCTCCATGTCTTTACATGTACGCAGATATTATTTAATAAATCCTTTATCCGTGCATAGTTTCCTGACATCTGTGTGAGGCTGGAGCCCAAATCCTCAGAGGGGAACGCGGACAGACAGAACTATGCGAGGAGACAGCAACTGTAGGAGGTGGAATCCGAAATGAAAACATGACAACAGCAACACCTCTTCGAAATGGGAGAGGATTACGAGGAGGCAGCGTCAGGGGCCCTGTGGGACGGGGTCGCACCGCGTCTCCCCTTTCATTCCGGTTGGTTCTCCTTGGCGGAGTGCTTTTCTTTCCTTTTTTTCCCCCGCTGGTTAAAGCAAACCTGTTTGTAGTTACAGGGTTTGTTGTGCTCCTCTGTTTTGTAGGTCAACATGTCCTCCTCCCCATTAATTGGAGTCTCGGTGTATCACGCAAAGTGAAGTCGCAGCTGCTTCACATTACAGAGGGAGGGGCCGTCGTGGAAATTGGACATCTTTGTTTGGAAATGGATCTCTGGGACTTCCCACAATGTTTCACAGTGTCCCATACCTCTCCATGACGTCTCAGTGTCCCGCCGGGACCTGATGATGAATAATAGACCGTAATAGTGTCCCATAATACATCACAACATTGCAATGTCTCACAATGACCTTGAGTGACCCGTCCCCAATGACATAAAACCTTCCTGTGTCTCCATCGTCAAGAGGGTCCTTTAAGTTCCTACAGATAGATGCGTGGGAATGTTAAGAGAGTCCATCGTTGGCAGGCTCCATCATGTTCTTACAGACATTTGTGTGGCATTATTAAGAGGGCCCATCGTTGGCAGGGTCCATCAAGTTCCTACAGACAGAAGCATGGCATCGTTAAGAGGGTCCATTAGGTTTCTACAAACAGAAGTATGGCATCGTTAAGAGAGTTCATCATTAAGACGATCCAGCAAGTTTCTACAGAGAGAAGCATGGCATCCTTAAGATGGTCCATTGTTGGCAGGGTCCATCAAGTTCCTACAGACAGAAGCATGACATCATTAAAAGGGTCAATTGTTAGAAGTGTCCATCATATTTCTTGGCATCATTAAAAGGGTTCATCGCTGGTCTGGTCCATCTTGTTCCTAAAGACAGAAGCATGGCATCCTTAAGAGTGTCTATCATTAGCAGGGTCCATCAAGTTCCTACAAAACAGATGTGTGGCATCGTTAAGAGGGTCCATTTTTGGAATGGTCCATCATGTTCCAACAGACAGATGCGTGGCATCATTAAAAGGGTCCATCATTGGCAGGGTCCATCATGTTCCTACAGACAGACGTATGGCATGGTTAAATGCATCCATGTAATAAACTTTGTGGGTTCTATGGCGCTGGGGCCAGAACGGTTCTGATTCCTGCGTGCATGTTGCTGACATTCATGCCGGAGGGTCTCGCAGACACACAGCATGCTACAAAAACGAGCCCATTAGCGCACTGACAGACGCATATTTTGTGACACGGGTGAATTCTGATGGTTAATAAAATCCTTGGGTCGGCGTGTGGAGCCTGAACACTACTCATTAAAGACAACAAGAACGTGGCGCAGTTACAGCGGCCTTGTTTACTCGCTTAGTAACAGGTTGCCAATATAACAATGTACAGACAGTCAGTTGTATCGTGCTGGTTTTACCACCACCCTGCAGCCATGGGGGGAAGGGAGGGGGAACGGCACGTTCACAGACAGCCAGACACCTGCTTCATTTTTATGTAAAGATCCTAGACATTAACATGTCAAAGTGGAACAATGTGATGTGGCAGTGGCGCAAAGACAATGCACTCGTTCCTCTCTGAAAAAACAGTGTGCTCATGGGTTTTGTTGGGTTCTACTGAATTATCAGGGATTATTCTCCGAGTCCTCCATGTTTTTGCAAAGAATATTCTATCATTCCAAACTGTTAATGTGAAACAGGTTCCATACAGTACTGCAAATAAATGGACTTTCACACTGCGCTCACGTGGGCGTCGGTGGAGGAATGAGAAAAATGGCCTCCCGCTTGTTTCACTACAAATTAGTGGCATGACCGGCAAAAATGATCTTACCACGCGGGCTTGTCCAGCAAGGCCAACGCGTTATCACAGAGGAGAAACAACACGGTTTCTGTCCAAAAATGTGCCGAGGGAAATAGTCCAGCAAAACAATGTCCTGCCAAACAGGCATCTTTCACACATTGAGAACGGCAGCATTCCACCTCCAGTCCTCAAGGTAATCACACGACGAAAAAACAAACCAGCTGCACGTCCAACACGTTCTAAAGTGATGCGCTCAGTCACGTCATTATGACAGATACTCGAGATCAAGCTGCTGATAAGGATGTTCTTTGAGTTTGTATACATTAAGCGGAGGAGTTATGCAAATTAAGGGTTCAAATAAACCACTGATTCCTCATTATTGAACAAAATATCATTACACTATAGTTTAATGTAAATAAAACAGTCACAATAAATAATAACAATAAATTAGATAAAAGACAGAATCCAGGAATGTACTGATTTCAGGAGTCAGGATCTCGAGTTGCACAATCGCACTGCGGTTCGGAAAGAATTCAGCTGCTTAACCTGCGTTAACTGAACCCAGAGTCAACACTGTTACAGCCGGAACACGAGCAAATAATATATCAGCAAATATTAAGAAAAGAACATTACAAATTTCAAAAGGCTATAAATCCAACCTAGTCGTTGTCTTCTCGGCAGGGGCCTCTGTTTTAAGAGCGATATAAGACTGACAGCAGCGTGCTGCCTCTGTTTTTGGGGTCTCGTATCATTCAGTGAAAAGGCAACTATGCCAAAGTAAACCAGCCACAATGGAATTCCCACAATGCTCAGAAACCTCAGGAGCACGGCAGGCGGAAACGCGCCAGAGGAGGTAGACGCGCATGATCTCCAGCTGCTGAGTGGAACACAGAAACGTGGGTTTTACAAGGCGCAACAATGAGAGTGGTCTTTTTGATTTGGTGTGGTCCTGTTTGGGTCAAACTCGCCCACCGACTTTTGTTCTAATTCGAGATACTTAATTATGGCGACATTTTAGGAGTCGAGCGCAATTCGAACTGGCGAGTGACTGGTAAATTGGAATATTATTACAAACCTGAGCGTCTGGTTCAGGGCGGTTGATTGCCTGCTCACGTGGGAGGTGCAATTTAACAGGAATGCAAAGGGAAAAAAGGGGGGTAAAGGGCTGCAGGGTCAGTGATTGAGGCACCCTGGTTTTTCAGCAGTTACCTGGACCAAAAGTAAAAAGAACCAGGAGCTTAGATTAGGTCATAATTTTTTTTTGATTGCATTCTTTAATAAGTAGGAAGGACAGAGGTCAAAGGACCGGGATAGGCCTGAGGAGAAACGAACCCAAGGGGTCTCAGGTGTAACTGGATGGGGGTGGTAATAATGTTGTACACGGTTTATAAAGACAGACAGAAATCTTAAATAAAAGGTGACGCCTGTATTCGGCGACACGGCGGTTTCTTCTCTCAGACGACACAGGCGAAGATGATTACCACACACGCCGAGAGCTGCAGAACCTCCCTCTCCACCTCACACTGACACGCATATGCAAATTGTGCATATGGCTTTCAAAACACACATCACTTTAAAATGTGTGCGAGACACAAACAACGCTAACACAAGATGGTTCGCGATGCCAGGTTGGCGCGGCTCTCGGAGGTGCAGAGACTAGAAGAATCTAGGCCGCTGGACGTTTAATTTGCTGTTGTTTGTACGATCGAGCCACGTGTAAATGAGGAGGGAACCAGGTGGCCTCACTCATCTGCGCCGCAGCTGTAAGTTTATATCACATTCAGCCCACACCATGACCAGGCCGGGCATCGGAGCGCGAACATACACGGCGAGTGCGCTCTTCGACTGACAGCTGCCTCCTCAGCGGCCCGCTGGGTTAGCTTACATCATAATGCTCCACAGACACAGAGTTTTAGGTCCTGAAGCTGTCAGCTCGGAGTCCATGTTGTGGTTGCGTCATAATACTCGCATCACTCAGAGCGGGAGGTGAGAGGAGACTTAAACACAGCTACAAACCATCAGAGTCTGGACTCCATATTGATTCAAAGTCTAATTGAAATGAACTGCATGGAGAAAATGAGCCAGAGAGGGGAAGGCAGGGGAAAAAAACACCCCACACAATAGAGCACATGAGGTTCATGTGGAGGAGAGGCTGCTGGAGATGCGTGAGATCTTCAAAGGAACAGGTTCTAAACCATTAAGAACCAGGTGGAACTCCCTCTTCATCTCCTCCTCAGTGTTGCCGCTGGCCCTGTTTGCGCCCGTATGTGTGTGAAGATTGCATGAGTTTGCATCAGGGCTCCTTCACTTTGGAAACAAGTGGCACTCAAAGCAGATCATATCTCTGACCGCAGCACACCAGCACAGGACACGGTACGACTCTCAGTACACAGTCTGTATCTGCACAACAAACCAACATTTCCCATAAACCAATCCTTTAAACAGGGTCAGGATGTCCTCATACTTTAGACATGGTGTTTAATGGAAGTAGAATAGGGACAGCACGGAGATCCATCAGACCCATCAGCTGCACCTCCACGCCTCCACAGTCTTGGCTCAGGGATTCGGTTTGGAGGAGTTTGTGGGGATCAGAACAAATAAAAAGGTACATTTTGCAATATCTGGCTGACTATAATAGAACCCCGGAACGTTGCAAAACACAGTGTAAAACATCACAGGGAGTTTAAACAGAATCGTTGAATGGATTAGTAAGCAAGAAGGAGCAATGAGATAGAGGTTTGAACAACCTCCTCACCTGACCACCTTGGTGACTACGGCACAAGACCGTGTTGTCCTCCTCACGCTGACGTCTTGGTGACTACCGCACGGGAAAGTGTCCTCCTCCCCATGAATCATCCTGTAAACACATTTTGAACTGAAACACCCCAAATGTTCGGAACATTCCACTGAGAATCTCCCAAATCCCTTCTCCATTCAGACCCCATCCAAAAACCTTGATCCAGGATTAGAACCAAAGCGATATCATCCTACAACAAACACCCGCCTACAGAACCCGTAAACGGAGCAGATCCAAGGCACAGCTTCAGTCTGACGGTGCTATGATGGCCTTTTTTTCAGATCCCTGTTCTTCCCACGCAGAACTCGATTTGTCAGTGTTATCTCGTGTCAACAGTTTCCCTTAAATATTTATAAAAGGCTTCAAGCTCTGAGAACGAGCAAGAGCAGGACGGATCCGAGAAATGTTAACATACGGGAAAAGTTTTCCACAGACGTTCCAGTGAAAGGCTTCCAACGGCTCGGTCATTGAGAAGGGACGCGGTCTTCTTTAGAACTCATGACCCATCTCCGTGACGTCTGTCCCGATCGGTTTCCTCTGATGGAATATACGGAGGACAATGCAGCATTCTTCTTCAGAACGTAAAGCATGATGGTGGGAGCATCAGAAACAAGACAGCCTTCTAAACCACTCAAAGCACTTTGGAGCTGGTTCTTAGAGAGTTTCCTTGGAAGAGTTGATTGTCACATGCTGGAACATGATGAAGACGGGAGACAGGATAAGATACAAGAACAGGATTTGATTCTCTGCATCCGGTCTTCACCCTGCATCTCACCTCTCTCAGCAGAACCTCCAGGAGGTATGATGATAAATGTACAGAATTGCTGAACTTTTCAGTCCACTGGTGTATTTGATGGCAGCACGTTCTCTGATGGTCCTTTGTTTGATTTGATGTAAGACAGCGGCATGCCATCATTTATCAGACTTGGCAACTAACAGTGGTGTCAATGTCAACAAGGACGGCAGTCTGCTAATCCTCTCCACCCTGCAGCCACGTCCTAATGCACCTCTAATGCATTGTAAATGCATTTTTTATCAGCTCGGGACCTTTGAGCGGTAGCAGGCGGTCATGGTTGTGGATTCTAACAGGCCGCGAGTGTAAACATAGCAGTGCTTCCTTGCTGTGCATTCGCGACCTGACTCTTCTTAAAGAGACCCCCACTCCCCCTGACATGTAAACAATTATCGGCGTGTTGGGTTTATTTGACGACGCAGTCCGGCGGATGAGGTTTGAACTTGGGCTTTGCTTATTTTGGAAATTTTGGCTTCGGGGAGTCCGATTAGAAAACGCACATTGCTCAACGTTTGGGGGATTTGGACAGTGATGTATCAAAGGCAAGGGACGCATCACCTCGTAAAAGTCACGCACTGAGAATGGCTTTGACGTTTCACAACCAACCAGCGAGATTTAGAAAACAGATTCATCTCTGATCCCTGACATTCACAGAGCAAGAGCTCTGCACGAGAACAACAGCTCACAGCAAAAACAAGGAACCACAGAGGTAAACAAAGACACACCCTAATTAATTAGTCCTGATCTTACAATGAAGGAAATGCTTTTTTTGTGACCCCTAACTTTTACAGGAGCAACTGTAACAAACACAGACAAAAGTATTGAGACGCCTACAGGGGCTGTGATGACACCACACGTAGAGTTGATTTACAAGATGTTGGAGTGTGTGGAAACTTGCAACAGGCTCACAATCTCACTTCCAGTTTATCTCAACCTCTCTGAAGGTTAAGGTCAGGACTCCAAAGTCCCCCAGTGTTTTTAATAAATTTATTTTTGACCATCAAATTTCAGCAGGTATGACGTCAGGTGTCTGACTCCCAAGTCGTTTGCCGTCGGTCATGGCGGGATCTTGGCCGTGTTCTAAACATACAGTTTAATAAACAGCGGTACGACAGCACCACCCCAAGTGAACCAGACACACAATCCACCTGTGAGTAATCACAGCACAAAGCCAGAAGGAAATCCATCTACCTGCACTGCTCATCATCCAATCACAACACAGACCCCAAGGTCAGTCCCGAACACGACCAACCCCTCCAGCATCAGTGCTAACGTACATTACGCTCCGTTAATCAGTGTGAGAAGGCGTCAGCGGTCCAGATGTAAACGAAGGTAATCAGTCCTAACCCGAGTGTCCAATCATTAAACCAGACGGCACAGCTGATCCTCAATTATACAAATGGAGTCCATCAGACGCTCACGGACGCGCGGGAATATCTGCTTACAGGTGCAGCTTCACATTTACAGCTCATTTATCACAACTCGATTGAGTATTTACATTTATAATCACTTCTGAATTATATTAATGGAGGTGGATTGGACTTCAAAGTGAGATATGGCCATTAGAACATCTTAAACGAAAGGTGAGTTTGGCCCCGCCCACCCGCAGCCCTTTTGGACTTGATGCACTCAGCTGTTTTGCATTTATGTGATTTATTTCTTAGTTGCTGAATCTTAATGACTCAACTGATGAAATTCTAACATCACTTCCTTCATGCCTAAAGTACACGAACCCTCGACCCTCGCCGTGAGGACAAAGGAACTTAAGGTTTCCTCTGAACAACCCGTTCACCTCCTTATATCACATCCAACAAGCCAATCACAGCGCAGAAGCAACCATAAGGATGGAGAGAGAGGAGAGTTGTCGGATTCTGACACGGTTGTTGGCACCAGATGGGCTGGATTGATTAATTCAGAACTGTATCAGTATATAACCAATGATTTAACACAGAAACCTCCATGTTCCTTAATGTACATACTGTATATATTATCTCTCTCTCTCTCTCTCTCTCTCACACACACACACACACACACACACACACACACACACACACACACACACACACACACACACACACACACACACACACCTCCCTGAGTTGATCCTATTCACCTGAAGCCGTGCTTGCTGGATAATCAAAGTGACAGTCTGTTCCTCTGATTGGACGTTGAGGTTTGGAGGCTTGGTCATGTTCGGTAGCGCCTCACCTGGTTTGAAGGTAACGATCCACTTCGAGATTTTAACGAGACCTGAATACAAAAATTGAAAACAATATTAATAATATCATTAACGAGGCTGCTAACTGACATTCTGTTTAAACAGGAACCGATCAGATCACAGGACACACTGTGTTATCAGTCTGATCAGCTCACTCTGTGGAACCTGAACCTTAAATGGATTTTAACAGGAACCATTCCAGAACTTTCACTGGGATGCTGATACAACAGATTGTGTCAGCAGCGTAGAAGCAGACCTCTAGTTCCACAGTTCCACAAAGGCCTTCAGCCGGGGAGCCAGAGTGGTCTGGGTAAGGCATGTAGAACCCTCACAGAGTGGGTGTTATTAGGGTGGTGGATGGTTCTCACTGCAGTGACACTGACATGGTGGTGTGTGTTTAAACAGCATGTAGCCATGGAGACGGTCATGTTCTGGGTGTTTACTTTGCAGAACATGAAGAACAATGACATAAGGCTGAAAGCAGCTCGCGTGGTTCTAACGTGCGAGACAGATCTGGGAGTGTGAAAGCCGGTCGAAGTACAGAGCTCATGCTTTTGTTCCCGGCTTAAGAACAGGACAGAGGATCTCCATGCTCCCGTCTCATGGCACGGAACACTATTGTCTGCCCCCCCCCCCACACACACACACACATTCCCAAACACTATAGGGAAAAGGAGATAAGCCCTCCACGCCTAACGCTGAGCTGGATGAGGGCGCGCGGCCTCCCTCGGCCGCCCAAAACACCACGCGGTATGATAAGGGTGCTGTCATGTCCCTGTTTTTATTTTCCTGGTTGATTCAACCCTGCACCCACCTTCCCCCACCCTCGCAATTAAAAGCCACACGAATGGGTCTAATCAGTCAAGATGGAGGCCGCTTCAGAACGGCTGTATCTTCAGAGGAGCTATGACTTTCAAGGTAGAATTCCTTTTCCCCCGACATCAGGACCCGCATGAGGGGGATGAGCACTTTTGTTGCCTCACCAACACAAAATACAGAGTGAGAGGGATGGGTCGAGGATGGGAGGGGGGTTTCAGAGGACAGGGGGTGCTGTTTTTCTTTTCATGCCCAGCCTGTGAAACCTCATCCCTGTATTCTGGTGTCAGTCGTCCTTTTGTGTCCGACAGCGGCGGATCCCTTTGACGCGGAGTTGGTTATCCTCTTGATACCTGACTCCAGTGAGGGTCTGCACCCCGGAGCCTTTGTTGTCCAGTCACTTTTTCTTTTTTTTTTTTAAATGAAGATGCACACTGTCAGAACACCGTCTTTACCCTCCCTAACTGCCCATCACCACCCACTCACCCACCTGCCACCATGTAGGTTGATCACATTCTAGACTTAGTCATAATGGAACACAAAAAGGCCTTCCCCAAACTGTTTCCACCACATTGGAGACATCCACATTTAACGATCAAAGGGTTTGTCCTGATACATTTTGTTTGTGTGTTTGTTACAGGTATGTGAGTTCCCTGCAGACACCTGGTGTTTGGTGGTTATAACCCTCTCTCTCTCAGACAGACAGACAGACAGACAGACAGACAGACAGACAGACAGACACACACACACACACACACACACACACACACACACACACACACCTGAATATCTCCTCTTAAAGTGTGTAGGGGGTTCTGACAGAATCCTGCAGATAAAAGAGACCCCTCTGCCAAAGGGAGCTGAAAAGGCTGCTGCATCATGGGTGTTAAAGAAGCGAATCAGTGCCGACTGACGGGTTGACTCCAAAAACACAGCTGCTGCAAATAAGACATTCCACTTCCTGACTGATCAACCACTTTAAACCTACATCAAGAGACAAACACATCATGTAAATTGGCATTTCTTAACTTTGAGGAGAACGTGTCCGTTCAAGAGTATTATTTACATTTAATAAAGCAGGGGTTCTGGACCCACTTTTATAAATACAAAGCAAATAAATTTATTTTAATTATTATTATTTTTTTATTTAAATCAACATAAACCCAGTTATAGAGACTATAAAATACATAAAAAAAACATTTTATCAAGAATAACTGTAGAGTGCAATACTGAAAACAGAACAAATATATTATTTATACAGTATATTCTTTTATAAAAAAAAACATAATCTAAAAGTATAATGTAAATCAAAAAAGAAACTTTAACAGAACGGCAGTCACGTTGGCTGTCCGCATCATCCCCTCCATTCTACCTGCGCGCCAATCACTATATACTAAGCGCCTTGCGCAATTCGCTAAATGTAAAGCACCATGTGCCATCCCCTCCACTCTACCAGTGTGCCAGTCACTAAATGCAAAGTGCTGCTCATCATCCCCTCCACCCTACCCATTCACCAATTGCTTTAGGGATGACACACACATCTCCACTCTCCTTTATGGAGGGTGGTGGTGTGGGGGACGTGGGTGTTGCGCATCGATCGGCCGTTCACAAAACCATGACCTTTACACGGTGTTCATAAGTGGATAATGAACGTTTCCAGGTAGTGGTTTGGTTCACCCAGCTGTGTGCTTGGCTGTAACCAATGTGTAAACCTCCATCACCCTTGCACTACTGTTCAGCTCCATAAATGTCGGGGCATGACACAAAGGAATGGCTGCTGGCTTCGGCAAGGCGTGAGGAGCTGGAAGGGAGCCTAGACACATCACAGACACCTCTGAGGTGCTCCACGATATGATTGTTGCTTATAATCCCTCACAGTACAGACATCCATCAGACCGAGGCCTCCGGACTGCACACTCATAAAAGGAGTTACAGATAGAACTGGGTGTGTGGACATTCACACAAAGCCGCCTGGGCTGCAGAACCTCGTCAGTTCGTTGAGAACCCCAGTTAGAATGATCCAGATCCAGCGTGTAGGAGAAACGCAGAATTCCAGGAACACGTGGAAACACTGATGAGGCTTTGCCTCCGGAAACCTTACCTCCACCTGGACCACCCAGGATGAACCACCCTTAATCCGTCCACTAAGAAATCACCATAACTACAACCACTCATACTTAATGAGGCTCCGGCAACTGAATATCTCAACACACACACACACACACACACACACACACACTCCTCTCACGTTCCTCATTCATGACCTCCTGACATTAAAAATCATTTTAATGAAATGCAAAAAAAAATTTGATTTCACAACTGTTTTCTGGCTTTAATGTCATCAACAGAACTGCAGTAGATTGTAAACCTTTGATGATATAGAAATCAGTCCTGATGTTGATATAGTCTTCTATCTACATAAACGCAAAAGCACTTGCTGACTCATCACCAATTCCCCCAGTTCCCACAAAGCTGAAACTTGGCATCATGATTTGGGAATACCATTTGGTGGTACTTGAGTGGTTAGGGTGTTGGGCTACCAATATAAGGATTGTGGGTTCTAATCCCAGCTCCACCGAAGTTACCAACGGGTGTCCTCACTTTCCAACATTCAATTGCAAGTTGGCGATCGCCATCGAACACAACACCTCGGAAGAATTGGGGTCTTGGTGTGTACCTACAAAGTTAAAACTTGGATACATCATTACTTATCATGTCCTTGGAAAACTAAAACATTCCCATGAGAAAGCAAGCGCGTTGACACCGTAGACACAACTCACACCATATTCATTCCACATATTCATTTCAGATTTTTAATCGCTCTATAGTAATATTACTCACTCTATAGTAATATTACTATAGAGTATTAGTATAGAGAATATATTTGCAATATAAAAACTCCAAAGCCATCACTCATTCAAAAACAACTGCCTTTCAACATTAACGCTGTTATCAGGTTCTCCAGTGTAGCGCAGCATGGTTATGACACTAGTTTGTTATATAAACATTTGTTATATAAACAAATTTTAATTCTGAAGAACCTTGTGAACTTATGTTTACTTTTCTTTTACTGAAATTTAATAAAACGAGGAACCTTGATAATAGTGGATTATTGATAAAGAACTTAATCACTTAAATCTTAAACATTCATAGAAAACAATTGCTCTTATGGATCTTGTTATGGTTACCTTTCTCATGTCTCATATACAACTCTAACTGGCCTCACCGCCGGCGTGCTTGTGTACCGAACAGGAATATTAAAGCTCCCTTATCCTTCACGTGCAGCAAGAGAACAGATCCAGGGAGGACAGATGGCTAATAAAAGTATGTTAAAAGGCCACGCTGGTGTTTACGTTCCCTGAACGTCGTCCTTTGAGGGAAGGCGGTGGAAAGTGCAGCCCAAATTTCTCTCTTCAGAGTAACCACCGCACTTTTAAGAACATCTGAGAAACAGCCAGCATTAGAAACCAGATACGTGGATATTTGAAGGTGCGATTCAGGTGTAGCAGTCACAGGTGCAAAGCCAAAATTCCCGTTTATTCTGGAATTCATCTTTAACTAAAAATCACAAATTATTTATAAAAGGGGAGAAAATTTATTATCTTTAAAAGAAGTGTGCACTCACTGCATTATTTGTAGCGCTTACTTCATGCCAGATGACGAACACAACTATGGGATGTGGTAAGTGGGACACAATGGCTGGGAGCTGGGAGAGGAACAAGCTTTATTACAGACAGTATTAACCCTCAAGCTGCCACCGTTCAGTCAATGGAACGCGCCAAAAGTCCCGCTCCTGTCCAATGGCGTACCCTCTTCCCGTGGCATATAAAGGCGGCACACATAAAGGCCGCTGTAACCGTTGTGCGTTTCCAACAATTTGGACATGTAAAGAAGTTTACGAGAGGTGTTTAACAGCCCGAATCCTAAGGGTCCTGATGACTGGCTAAGATTGTGCTTTGCTGGCCTCTGGTGGGCTCTTCTGCCTCTGGCTTAAATCTAAACGGCGAACTGTTGTTAAAGACAGCACCCCCCTTAGTCACTGCAGATTCATCCTCTTAATTTATTTGAAAAATATCTTTTGAATCTGACGAACCAGCACTGGAACATTCACAGTCCGACTCGGTCATCCACGCCGTTTTTAATAGCTCCCATTATTCACTGTATTCCACCAGGGACATCCCACACTTCCTGGAATTTACGGAGTGTCCTCGGCTTTTCCATCAATCTTCCAAAGCTAAATGTGATATCAGGGTGTCCATTAGGGGGTGCTCAGCCTGTAAGGATTTTTGACAGTGGCATGATCGTTGGCACCAGATGGACTTATTTTTAAATTTTAAAAACTGTTGAACAAGAAACCAACAGTGTGATCAAGAGGTTTGATCGATCAGACAGTTCTACATCAGATCAGAACACGATCCTGCAGTCTCACGACTGGGGTTCCAAACATTTAAATGTGTTCGTGGTCCCCAACCCCGAACAGAATTAGGTAGGGTCGGTGGTCTGAGTGCCGCTTTTTTGCTGAAGTCAGAGCCAACATCTCACTCCGCTCCCGCTGTCCTCATACATACGGATGGGGGGTGGGGGTGTAAGAACCCGGCACCAACGGCACGGCGGATCAGTCTCAGAGTGACAATGTGCAATCACAGAACCCTGATCAGATAAGGCCTTATCATGGCGCATGCCACAGATACGGTGCTGCGGTTTAAAACCCATCAACGGCGCACTCAACACAGCGCTGATTAACATCCCAGTATTCAGATGTTCCACACACAGGTTCCTGAAGCATCTCCACCATCTGCAGGAATGTCACGCACACTTACAGATGAGGTCGCAGACGCGGAGCGGGTTTTCGCTACGTAAACGTTTGATTACTTGGAACACAACAGGTTTTATTTAACGTCAACTTTCACAGACCACTTTAAAAATTAAAGAATGTAAAAAGGAACACCTCAAAAAAGCTGAAGAAAATTTACGGACGCACTATCCATGATGTCCACGACATGTCTAGAGTTACCCATCCCAGCTATATGAGAACCTTTAGAACAGAGACCTCATCAGCACTCACTGTTCTACCACAGAACAATCAGGAAGTCAGCGGTGTGTTTTCTTATCTGATGTTTATTAAGAGCCTCCAAGATGAACCTCATAAACACTATACAGTACCACCTCACCGCGCCACACAGCTTATCCCATCCTTCTTCCCTTTTTACGTTTAAGGAGTGATTTTAAAAACAACGCTTTGTATTTATTGCTCATTTTAAATGAGAGAAGGAAAAAAAGGAAAAAAAACGGGGTAACGAAATGAACGCAGTGGAGAACCTCATGGTGGTTGTTATGGCTAGGTCATATAGGAGGTAGGAGTGTCTTTATCATCAGTTTGTACTTTGTAAGCTTTAAAGAACCGGATATAGAGGAAACACTTCAGAAATGAGCCATT
>JAOUQT010000018.1:10817983-10846324 GCA_025769995.1 Xyliphius kryptos
TTCTTTTCTTTTTATTAAAAGCAGAAGAAAGTTAGGTTTGTGAACAAACTACAAAAAGTACTAAGACACTGCCAGAAATCAACATTGTATGTTGAAAGCTGTGGAACAAGAAATGTTTAAAATTTGTGCGAGAATAAGAAGTTGGCTTTTCTAAACTAACTTGGTGACAGTTTTACAGTATCCCAACGAAACGAAAAACACTCACAGCTGGAGCGAAGTGAAAACAAACCTCAGAGGAAAATGTTTTCACAGTACAGAACCTTCCTTTCATTTTCCTTTCAGGAGCCAGTGACGAGATAATTGGTTTGTCCGGGCTCCCATCACATCGTTCCACAAGGGAACCTCAACGGGTTTGTTGGAGAAGCATCGATTTCCCCTTAAATTTATTAATATCCCTCATAAAACTATAGTGCAGACATCAAACCGCACCACGTTTTCTATTTTTACATGGCTGGACGTCGAAAGATCCATGGCGAGCACCACCAAACTTTTAAACTGCTGTGCTGCGTGTCCACAGTGATGCTGATGGTTTTCCACATCTTATAACTTTAACAGACGCTGTAAAAAAGGTAAACAATCGTGCAGAGAAAAATCCAGTGTGGAAGTAAGAAAAGGGCTTAAGGTGTTTTTATAGACGTCAATCAGGCGGCGTGACTGACACGCTGGGTGTAGATCGAAATGCGGCGAAGGTGGGCCCAATCCAACTCAGTTAGGAAACGGCATGGAAAGCTCACTCTAGTTGGACCTCTGACATACAGTACAGGGAAGATGAGTTTAAGGGTTAATATGTTCCATAAAATAAAATAAGTGCCATATTTAATGTAGCAAATCATATGACACACAGCATGTGGTCGTGAGGACAATGAGTTTAACTCTTTATTAGCAAATGTTGGTTCTGTGTTCCTTGCTCACCAGTTACACCAAATAGCCCACATCCACATGATTTTCCATTATAGAAGAACCTGAATCTCCAGTTTGTATACACACACACACACACACTACAGACAGGCCCCGCAGAAGAGCCTCTCCAGAACCCCAAATCCAACCTTAAAACAAAGCCCAGATTTTGGGCCCCCCCACCACTGAATGGGGCCTGGGCACAGGTTAGGAGCGGTGCATCCCGTGCAGTGATGTAATCAGGGTCAGGTGGGGTTAGTTAAACACAACGTACATGACAGAATGTTTGAAAACGTTTTGCGCTCCCCTCGGTTCTGGTTATGCTTCAGCTGCAGACCCCTCACCCCCACCCACGCCGTGCTGCGGGCTCACCTGGAACGATGATGATGTTCTGAGCCTCCTTGATCAGTTCCACAGTCTGGTCCACGTTAACCTCAGTGTGGGTGCCAGTAATCTCCATGGGTTTTCCTGTGCCCGTGGAAGAGGTGCCGTAGCCACCCAGGATGACGTTGGCGAGCGATCGGTTCATGGCCTGCAGAGGAACAGCGTGAGGACAATGAAGGACAAACAGCATTTCCACAGAAAACTTCCAAAATCTGAGTGTGCACTATAAATGTAACTGTGCAGATGGAGGTACATCTTACCACACACATGATGTAGGACAGGATGGCGCCGGACGAGCCGATCAGCGCCCCCACGATGGTGAGCAGGTTGTTGTTGAGCAGGAAGCCTTCAGCACACAGAGCCCAGCCCGAATAACTGTTCAGCACTGTGATCACCACCGGCATGTCGGCGCCCCCAATGGCCGCGGTCAGAGTCACACCCTTTCACACACACACAAACATCAGTACCAAAATTAGTTCCAAACTTTCCACACAGGTGGATCATGGGTCTTTTAACATTCAGTCACTGCGCTCTCACCATGATTGCAGACAGCGCGGAAACCGAGCCCAGGCAGGTAACACCCATGGTGTAGCTGGGGTCCAGCATGTATGGGATGATTCCTCCAACACTGGCAGCCATGAGGCTGGCGTTCAGGACGTGACGGCCGGGGAGCATGAGGGGGGCAGAACTCAGGACACCTGCAAAAGTTTAACACTGTAGATTACAGCAGTGTTCCGAATGGTTTCTCAGAACCCCCACAATATTTAGAGCATCTCTCTTGCACAGACCCCATCAGGCTCTTTACAATAACCACAGGTTCAAGCTAAACCCCAAACTGCACATGCACACAAAACAAAAAAGAGGGGTGTGTGTGTGGGGGGGGGGGGGGGGGGGGGGGGGGGGGGGGGGGGGGGGTAATCTCTTGCATCAGACTTCAGGTTCCAGAGCCATGCAAAAGGAGTGGGAACCCTCCTGGAGATAATGTGTTCCAGCTTTGGGGAACAAGTGGAAAATGACTGAGGGGGGCGGAGGGGCCAAATTGGTGCCAAATTCTAAGCGGTTCCGCCTGGCCGAGCTTTAAACACAGGGCATGTGTGGCACCGCTGGGCTGGCCGGTCAACAAATGCAAACGGGACGGACACTCTGAGCACCATGTTGCTTGAAGTGCAAGACTGGAAGATATTTTGGGATAGAGGAGGACTGGCAAAGGGGTTATAATTTTCACTTGATCCAGCAGATTTTGGGGCAAGTGCCTCAGTTTACCTCGATGACATGACAGTGGAACTCACTTCAGATGCTAATGAGCTTCTTTGGTTCTGTGCCTAATGGACCAGAACGCGTTTGAAATGAAGCCAGTGCCTCTGTTTCCAATAGAACATCCTGTTTGGATCTGAAGCACGACGGGCCGAAATGGGATGCAGCTGCTGCATGAAGACACCACCATCAGTCACAAAGTTGTTAATTATAATATCTCAGTCCAAACAAATTAATATTATAAATCGACAGCCAATCATTTTGGGTGATGTGAACATTTGTAGGTCTTTAGAACCCAGGCAGGTAAAGGGAGGACATGCAGGCTCCACCTCCTAACGATGTTGTACGCACACAACTGCGGGACACACTACACACCCCGAATACATAAAAAAAATTAAAAAATAAATTAAAAAAAAAAGAAAAAACTAAGCAGGAAGCACCTTGCAGTTTGCCATAGGCAACGAGGGAGCCGCTGAAGGTCACCCCACCGATGTAGGTGCCCATGTAAGCGATGATCTTCGTCAGGTTGGCAGCAGGATCGGTGGCAAAGTGCGGGTACTCCACCATGTACTCTGCCACACAGGTGAGCACAGCTGCCAAACCCACCAAGCTGTGGAAGGCAGCCACCAGCTGGGGAAGGTCCGAGATCTGGATCTTCTTGGCAATGGCTAAACCTGTAGAGGGGGGCAGAGGGAATTTCAGATCTGCTGGGAATCCGATAACAGTTGCGCAACGCGTGTTAGAATGGTTATGTTTGGATCCAAACTGGCATCTGGAAGCATGAAGGTCAGGGGGTTGTTTGAAACACCTTCAGTTCCCCATCCAACTGGTTTCTAGGAATAATTAGTCATTTACATTGGACGTGACGGGATACAAAGTGCGGTGAGGCCACGGTGCACAGTGACTCACGGGATGACTAACGTTACCAGAACCGGTCATCGACTCACCCGCTCATTCTCTCTTAAAGGCGGTTGGGTGTTTAAAGACTTCAAAAGGACTAAGAACAGTAGACACACACTCACCAGCAGTACCACCCACTGCCATGGCAGCACTCATCTGACCCAGAAGCTCAGGGGTGGGCTTGAGGACACCCAGGGTGGCAGCGATGCCACCTGCCACACCAATCATACCAAGGGCATTACCCAGACGGGCGGTGGACTGCGTGGACAAACCACCCAAAGCACCGACGCAGCACAAGCCTGAACCAAGGTACATCATCTGAAAGAACAAGAATTGAGCTACAGTCAAAAATTAAGGATGGGAAACACTGACCCCCAGACATCACCATCCCTCCCTCGCTCTCAGTAATTCAGTAGCCGACCTGTTCGATGTTGTATCCCGCCTGCAGTGCTGCTCCATAACCTCCAACAAAAACCCCAGCTGGGAGCAGGTAGAGGTAGTTGAACTCTGGAGGGTCCGTGGGTCTCTTGAACATGTCCAGCATTCTCTGAGTGACCAGGAAACCACCTGTAAACAGTCCCACACCCATGTGGATTAACACAGGAACTAAAAAACTGATGGCAGAATCATTATTAGTCCATCTGCTCCTCTGCATACATTCCATTAGTCACCTTTACTCTGTTCTCTGATGATCAGAACAGGTTTTATTTAGGTGGTGGATGATGCCCTCATACCAGCCCAACATAGACCACATTTACATAAATTCATCCAACTTCAAAATAAGATCTTAAACAGATGGACTACAGTCTGTGGTTGTAGATTTTATGGTCATAATATAAAATTAGAATAAATAATTATAATAAATCCTGGTACTGAGGCTTGGTTTATTTTAAACTTCTGACAAATTGAGGAAAAAAAAAAAAACCTGAAAGAAATGTCCGTTATTAAAAAACAGGTCCTTCATAAATTCCACGGCTTTTATAAACGAAGGACTTGAGCGTGTATTGTTAGTTTTTCCCTCTTGAACACTTGTAACAATAAAATATTCGGCGAGCAGCTCGGAAAAAAAAGAGAAAAAAAAAAGGGGGAAGCAAAAAATGTCTACGTTCTTGTCCCGGTGCTTTAAGGCTTGTGGGTTTAACTGGGAAACGAGACGCTGGTCGGACCATGGGATAGGGGGGAGAAACACCCACACACCTGCGTTTAGAGAAAATAAATATTAATTCATTTTATGTGCTGGAACCCAAATGGGAGAGACATCAGGAATTACTAATAACAGCAGACTGGCAGGGTAGAGAAGTCCGGAGCCCAGCCACGGGACAGAGGCCTTGCTGGATCGCAGAACCGCATCCTGGCTGCCCCTGCATGTCCCCACCACCTCCTGTTTAATGAGCACTTTGCTCGGTTCAGAGCGGGAGTACGGACTGATTTACGACTGGGCCGTGGCGCTTTGAAGGAGCCGCGCACTGCCTCAATGTTTCCTGCCTCAGGTGTGAGATCGGACTAAAGCCCGGCACCTGGGGGGACTTGAAGTTGCAGCTTGTCTAATGAAGGACATGCTCGGGTCACTGGAAGGGCGAGGGAGGGGAGCATAAGTTCCCCTGGAGGTGCTTTAAAACAATCTCCTGATAGACAGCAAATCAACGATCAGATTAGCATTTTACTCCGGTGAGATTTTATCACACAAACCCTAATGAGGGTTACTGCACCCAGTTCCTATTACCCCTCATGGACTCACTGTGTCTATAGCAACCTCACATACAGACCTAAAAAACCTAAAACAATGACACCTGAGGTTGTGTGTTATTGCAAATATTATTTAAAAAAAAAAAAAAAAAAAAAAAAAAAAATCACAGGAAAGATGTGTTATTAGGTCAGAGTACAGTTACACCTCCTTCCTGTGATTTATTCACAATAATACACAACCGCTAGTGTCTTACACACTATAATTACAAAAAAAGGCAAAACCATTAATCTGCTCTTTGACAGTCCAGTTGTTGCGACCTTAGACCCTGAGTAAAATGATTTGGATTTTCTAATGCTCAAAAACTGGCATCTAGTGGACAAATTACAGAATGCCACATCCAAAAAAAAAAAAAAAAAATTTAATTGTATATCATGCATTAATACAAATATAAAGAGCTCACAGGTGTGCATTGTCAATAATGGCACGGCTGGACAAACGGCTCAGCCAATCAGATTTCAGGACCAAAACTACAATATACCCCTTGTGAGGACCGAAGAACCTGGATGCTCTGGTGTAATGTGTAGACGGAGTGGACGTCTTCAGGAGACTTACCAGCGATGTTGACTGAGGAGATAAATGCAGCAAGCACCGCCAGTGTTTCAGCGGTGTTGTTGGGGAGGTATCCACCTCCCATCAACGAGAGTCCACCGACCGCAGTCAGACCTGCGCACACACACACTTATGAACCCATACAGTTCCCAAAATAATAAAGGAATAACCCACTTCCCAGGAAAATTCCATTAGTGGAAGCACACTAAGGTGAGGAGGTCATGGCAGGGATGCTGGATGTATGGTTATCTGCATGGTCTAGTCCTAACTCCCCCTTTACAGTGACCTCAACACAAAACCTGGAACGAAAGTCAAAGAGGATAAAACCCGACTCCGTCGCATTCAGAGATGTTTCTAACGTTTGACTCTGACTTGGCATCGCAGACCTCTTTCCAGACAGACGTGGAAACGGTGCCAGCAGTCGGATTTGCCAAAAGCTAATGCATCCCGATTTAAAGTGACGGAGACATTATGACAGCGGCGTGGAATTTCTGGACTCGACGGCTTACACATTACATCTTCCATGGAGGAATAGGGTTCCAAAACGCTTTCATCTACCTGAGAGCTCTGAATCAGGACGACCCGACATCCAAAAGTGCCGGCTCATCCCCAAAACGCTGTCGGGAAGCCCATCAGGGGTGTGAGAGTATATGATTAAGAACTGGCTGCACGCTCAGTGCAATACCTAATGGTATACAAAGAAGTCTGAGAGGGAAACCTCACACACAGCGAACTCCAGTCAACACTAATGACACTCAAATGATGTTTTCTGTATTTTTTGCTTTTCATTCGAGGTTGTGTTACAGCTGTCCAGAGTTAAGGCGTGTAGAATGCGGGTGCGTGCCTGTGTAGGTTTACAGGTCGTCTGCGCCACTTCCTGCACGGCGGAGGTAGCGTGCGCTTGGGTTCCACGCCAATCTGTGATCAATTGCTTCTCTGGAATTGTGAGAGGAAATGCTCCACGAACGTTCCACACTTCAGAGACGAGTGCCCTGACTGGGCTGCGCAGGTCTGGGGGGGCGGTTTGGTCTGCAGTCACCACTGCAGAAGCATTCGAAAGCCATTACAGGGGTGATGTTATCGTGCAGGGCCTGCATCGTGACCTGCTCAAAATAGAACATGCCAGATTTGGGATGAAACATACGCTGGTAATAAACATGGGGACCTCACCAGAGAACGTGGAGTAACAGAACGTAGATGGGATAGGAGTCGCTCCTCGTGGTTATACATGCATTTCTGATTTGTATATAGATCTCCTTTCATCTTTATTATGATTATATGTGGATTCGGTTCTAATTAAAGTGATTGGACTTTTATTTTGGTGTATACGATAAAGATCTTACCAGAGATGGCATTGGTGACAGACATTAGGGGAGAGTGGAGCGCAGGGGTAACCCCCCATACGGTGTGATATCCCACGATGCCCGCCAGGCCGAAAGTCGTGACGATCTGCGTAAACGCAGCGTTAGGGGCGCAGAGCCCAAGTCCCAGCAGAGTGGCCAAACCTGTGATGTCACAATGCACCATAGTTACACTCCAATTACAGCAGAGACACAACTTATATAGCAGAGAATTTATTTTGCTTAAAGTTAATAACACACAATAAAAAGTTGTTAGTTTGCTGCAAGTTTTCCAATATCATTAAGGCCTATTCATTTAATTATTCTAAATTCCATTTTATTTACATAGCCTTAAGCCCTCCAAGTTTCTAATCTCAACAGGACCTAACCCCACAGCAGTGGGGGTTCCCACCCACAGTGCAGATCCAGGTGAGAACGCCAAAATCAGAGGCCCCAACTCCGTAACCCTACCGCCATGAGAGCCGGCCGATGGAAGAAGGGGAGGAGGGGGCTATAACATGCCTTTTTCGTTTTATTATCGGCGGTTTCCTGGCATTAAGGGCCGCCGCGAGTCAAGCAGGAACGTGTGCGTGCGCCAGACAGACAGAGCGAGCGAGGAGCCTCCTAATTAAAACGAGTGATTCCAAACAGGGTCCTGTACAGATAGCGGGCTGATAGCACAAACCATGAAAGAGCAGGAAGGCAAATTTGCATGTTTGTTTATCGGCGGGCGTTTAGTTCCGTGCCAGCCGTACTGGTGGGTTTATTAGAGCAAGGGACGTGCCGGCTTTGATCTGAGGCCAGCAGTACCTCTGTGCGCACAAGCGCTGCACTCTCGCCCGTCTGCATCCAATAGAATCCATTTGCCGCGTTTTTGATGCAGTTTTTTTTACGTCTAATCACAACACCGGTGCCAAGGAAACCAAGTCCAGCACAGAGTACAAATTACGGACTCGCACGGTTCTCCCCCGACCCGTCTCTATATATTACTTACATTATTATTTAATTCATATTAACATGAATGGGTTGAATCAGCTCCACCAATCAAAGCCTCGACCCCATGGCAGCGCATGAGCCGAATGGATTTGTATCTTTGAATCAACCGTGTGTTGGTCAGATGTATGTGTTTGTTTTAATAGAAGCACTAGTTGTGGCTTTATGACTAATATAAATTGAATCGTTTATTTTTGTGCTTCTTAAAGCGACATTTGGTCAAATACAAATACAATTTTTGGTTTGTATTTATTCCTCCATTTCTGTGCTTTATAAATTAGCAGACTGACGAACACTTAAAACACTATAGGCTCTCTCTTTTAACAGACTAAAGATTTTTCGTAGAAAACCATCAGAAGCCATCAAGTTTGGCAATTTTTGGCAAGTCTCCAAGTCAGTTTTTTAATTTACGCCTGGGTATCTTCTACATACCAAATTTAAGTTTTGAGATTATCAAATTTTACCACAAAATTGGTCAGCTGTGGCAAAAATTAGCTGTGGCAAAAACATCTACAAAAATTACTTGTAGATATTTATAAAATAGTCTCATTCTTTTCTAAATAAGTAATTCTTCAGGAGGCTTTATTATCATTTATCACCATCTTCTGACAAATGTAAATCTAAATTCTTTTAGCAGCTACCAGAATGTGGCCTGTAGGCAGTGGGGTTAAAGAGCCATTTCTCATTGGCAATGCCATATTTGGGATTTTTCTAAAGAGGTGGCGTCTTACGAGTTAAAACTTTAAATAAATTATCTAATCTTAACACAGGGTGGTTCTTTACCTCCAGTGTAAGCTCCTGCAGTGGTGAGGGTGGTGGTGAAGGGTGAGACGGCAGCTGCCTTCTCCTTCTCCAGCTCCTGCACGGATTTGGTTTTGGGAGGTGCTGCCACCGGGACGTTGTTGGGCTGTGGAGCCGGGAACAAGACTTTCCCTTTCTACAAAAAGAGAACAGAGATGGCGAGAGCGGTTAGTTATGGTGTTTAACCCATTGCATGGTTCTGTGTGAAGTCCTCTGTACCTGCATGACGATCGAACCCCGAATGACGTGGTCCATGGTGCCGTAGTCGAACACGTCCTTCACCTCGTAATGGAAGTTCTCCTTGTCAGGGCTGATGGCACGGATCAGCTTGATGATGTTGTTGGAGTACAGCGTGCTGGACTGTGTGGGAAGACGACTGGGGAGATCGGTGTAGCCGATGTGGGTCACGCCCTAAATCAAAAGATGAGGTTAGCGGCTTGCAGATGAACCACGAGAATAAAAAAATGTTTAATTACTAAAGTAAGACTTGCTTTGTGAACAGACAGCTGCCCAGGTACGGTGGTCTCGATGTTGCCCCCGGCCTCTGCCGCTAGATCCACCACCACGGAACCATCCTTCATACTCTCCACCATTTCCTTCTTGATGAGCACCGGCGCCCGGCGACCTGAGCATTCATACACACAGTCACATGATGCTGCACATTTTATATAAAAAGCATTTCATTCTGATCAGAAGCAATGACCACTGATATTTTCGATTTGGATCATGACAGCGGTGTTGCTAATACTAATCCACACGGAGCTGGTTTACATGGAGGATTATCTTAAATGCACATCAGCATTTAGTTCCAAACAGCCCTAACGCTCGACTTGAGGTAGAAACTCACAGGATCAGAAACACTAGAGCCATCATGGAAAAACAAACAAAGTTCCCGATTTGAGTCTTGACGGGAAAAAAGTAACAAATATTCGTAAACAAACGTGTGCGCACGCACATAGTGTAAGACAAAAGCATGAGATTGTTTTTAAATAACTGTAAATGTGTAAGAGTTTTATGTTCCAATCCAGCTGATTTATTTCATCTTCATCATAAACAATTACATATCATTAAAAGGTTTTAGATTGGGTTATTCATGGTTAATAAAGGTTAAAGGTGGTAGTGCACAGGTGTCACACTCTGGGGGTCCGTAGTGCATTTACATTTGGCCTTCGAGGCACTACTGAGTGACTTCTACAGTTGAACCACTGGTATTATACAGCACATGTATAGCTAATAACACTAAAGCAGATATACTTGAATGGAGTGCAGTACGACGACAACAAATCCCAGAGTGCTCTGCTGGTGTTTTGGTAGGTCAATCCCGACAGGCAAAAAGAAAGGCCTGTATTTTACATGTTCACAAATATTTTGTCCAAAAAGCCCCTTTTTTCCTGTCTGTCTTTTAAGGACTACATTAGATGACCCTATGAAATGAAACATCACAATTACTACAAGGACCTTAACATGACAGACAGCAAAAGGGAGTAAAGATGAAAAGTTTATTTTCACAGCAAACTATATTTAGAAAAGCCATTTATATAAAAAAATAAAACAATGGGATATGCACAACAAAGCCACACCCCCCTGCCAAACCATGGGATTTGCACTACTTTTTTGTTTCCCAACATGGCGACCGCTTCACATAAAACAATTCCTTTAATGTTATACAAATTCAACAAGGTTATATAACCTTCATTTGCCAACTTTGGGATACCTTCAGAGACATCTGTTGTTCTTACCTAGTCATGGAAGCACGGTTATAACAACACGCTGACTCCACGAATATTACTGTCAGAGTTTATGGTGGTGAGAAAGGAATCAGACCGGCAACATTATACTGGGATAGGGCTCAATTATGTTGTATATGCTACTAAATAATAAATATCAACGTTGGCTCGCGACTTTAATCAAGTTTTAAATTTTGGCCCGCTGTGTATTTGAGTTTAACAACCCTGTGCTAGTGTGTGTGTACCTGGGATGAGGGCGGTACTGATGAGGATGTCAACATCCAAACACTGTTTGGCGAACAGCTTCATTTCGGCTTCGATAAACTCCTTGGACATCTCTTTGGCGTAGCCACCCTGCCCTTCCCCAGACTCCTTCACATCCACCTCGAGAGGTTCAGCTCCTAAAGACTTAAACTGCTCCAATGCAGCAGCTCTGTGAGAGAACAAGTCAAATATCAGGAGAAAACACAGCAACTAAGGCATTGAAGCGTTTTGACTCCATGACTAAGGAAATGCTGCCACCCAGTGGATGAGTAGAAGTGCATAGAATGAGCAGAGTGGTAATCGCCAGTGTTTAGACTCACAGTCTGTATTCTAATGCATGTCAGGTGGAAGGTATCTACAAGATGAAACTCAGGCACAAAAGGAGGGGAAAAAATAAAAATAGGCTGCTGTTCAGCTTTGCTATGTGTAACTAATAAATACTCAAAATATTGGCTGTCGATTTTTAGCTTTTCTTTAAAGTGTTGAGCACAAATATGGCAAAATGTATGCTTAATTGTAGAGGTTTAAAAAAATAACACTATTGGAATTAACCTACAAATTGGGGCAGCAGGGTGGCTAAGTGGTTAGCATGTTCTTCAAATGCCCCGATTTGAATCCCGATCTGGGTGGAGGTTTCATGTTCTCCCCGTCTCTACAGAAAGTTTCGATGTATCCGACTTTAGAGGGTCTTCATGTGGTATCTACTGATGGAAATGTCGCGTTTCTGACAGTCTGGGAACACCTTCCTGAGTCCAAACCAGACAGATTAGAGGCAAGGTGACAGAAACTAAGATTTTAATCCCATGTTGGACTTTATTGCAGGTTACCTCGTGTCAAAGCCCCTGACGATCGCTCCCATCGCCCTGGCAGTGCCCGCAGCAGCCAGACCAGCCACACCCCCTCCGATGATGAGCACCTGATAAGCGAAACATAAAAAATGGAAATAAATGCTGAGGTTTAGTTACTGCTTATGACATCACATTCCCGCAGCGGTACCTTTGCAGGTGGAACCTTTCCAGCAGCGGTGATCTGTCCGGTGAAGAAGCGGCCGAAGTTGTTTGCAGCCAGGATTACAGCTTTATAACTACACACACAGGGGTTTGGAATTCAAAACCACATAAATCAACAGGACCACCATCACAACATAAACTCACCCAGCAATGTTCGCCATGGAGCTAAGCGCATCGTAGCCCTGCGCGATGGTCACACGCGGCACCTGGTCCATAGCCAGCACCGTGGCCTTGCGCTTGGCCAGCAGGTCCATCAATTGTGGATTCTGAGCCGGATAAATAAAGCTCACCAGGGTGGCGCCCTCCTTCATCAAGTCCGTCTCATGCATGCCCAGTGCTGGGTTGAGCATGGGCGCACGAACCTGTGCGACAAAACAAAATGCGAGTTATGTACACAGTTTAACATTTTTTTCACGTGCTGAGAACAGAACACCAGCACGAACCTTCAGCACGATATCGGAGGACAGGACATCCTTAACGCTCTTCACGGTGGCTCCTGCCTTAACATACATCTCGTCTGGGAACTTGGCGGACTCCCCTGCGCCAGATTCCACCACCACGTTGAAGCCCTGTTTGATGAGGGCGTCCACACCCGCCGGCGAGATTGCCACCCGACGCTCATTCTCGAAGATCTCTTTAGGGATGCCAACCGTCAACTGTTTGTACGGAATCCCTACGGAAACAACAGTAAAAGGTCATGCTGAGCGCCCCCCTGTGGGCAGTGTAACGCATTTAGTGCAGATGTCAAGAAATCGTATTGATTGTGCTCATGAGATCAAAAGGGTTTTTGATAAAGAAATCAGAGGGACAGGTTCACAGCACCGAACCCACAATGCGCTCGGCCGAGAGGGTTAACTGTAAAACTGAGTCAGCTCAACACAGGAGTCTGTGGTAACGTCATGATCATGTGACTCTGTGCAGTTCCCACGCTGCAGCTTGGCTTGTGTGTGAGGGTTTATATTGGTTCTTGAGGTTTCCTGCAACTCATCTTGAACCTGCACATCTCCCAAATTACAGCAAAAAGCGGTTTAGGTCGCAGCCACACATTAAACCTGCATGTAAAGTACATCTGGTGAGGTCACACATGATCACAGGGTTTACTGTTATATCTAATTTTATGACCACAGATTTATCATAGAGCTGAATGTTTGGTATTTTGTATAAATGGCAGTCGTTTTCAAATTAGTGATTGGATTTGGAGTTTATACATTTCAAATGAACGCATTATAAAATGAGGTTTGGGGCAATTAAACTGTAATGAATACATGGAATGAATTATAGTGTGGGGCGGCACGGTGGCTTAGTGGCTAGCATGTTCGCCTCTCAGCGCTTAAGAGCCAGGTTTGAATGCCGATCTGGGTGGAGTTTCCATGGTCTCCCTGTGCCCGTGAGGGTTTACAAGCATTTAAGGTGAATCACCTGGTCTAAATTGTCCCATATAGTGTGTGGACGTGAGTGAGTGCCCAGAGATAGATTGGCATTCTGTCCTGTATGTACCTGTTTATTTTGAATCTATCGTTTTCATGCAGGTGTTCCACATTCTTACAGAGAACATTAAAATAGTTCATATTCCAGGTGCCTCTGTTGCAGTAAGTTCTCACACAGCTCATGACCCTTGCTCCACTGTCAAACGGGACACTTCCCAAAAATAGATACCCAGCTGTCAACTGTCTTCCTCTGCAGACTGCTACGGGTCGGCCATTAATGGCCAGCACAAGTATGACGCGACCCGGCGATGTAGTACCTCCACCAAACACACAGCTTCATTCACTTCAAGCCAGGAAGCACATGAGTGAAGGTGATCATGGGAAGGGAGGGGTTAGGAAGGGAACCGGGGTAGGACGACCTTGATGTGGAGTTAAGCGACCTGCACAGTTTGCACATTCGTGTCTCAAAAGTACACTGTAAGGCTCAGAAGGGAATATTTAACATTTATACATCAGACAAATGACCACGATATGTTTGCATAAACTTAAAGCAGTTATGTTTCACAACTAAAACACAGAAGTCATTACAGGGATTATGATCACAATCTGGCATCTATACAACTGATATAGTTGAGTTTGTCATGGAAAATGGTTACCTGCACTAACAGAGCGAGCGAGGGGCAGGTGAGTCCGAAAGAAGCGCACACATGGTGTTCTGACGGTCCGGACTGAGGCCAGCCCGGTGAAGAGGGGGCTGGAGCAGCTGCTGGCAACCACACGGAGAACACTCGCCATCGGAGACACGAGGAGGAGCTGAGCAGCCGGGATGACCCTCCTCCTGCCAGCAGTACACACAGAGTGCAGTCAGTCCCCCCACAGTCCATCCCAGCATGCCCTGCACATTTCTACCAACCTTGACCCGGCTGGTTCACACTGAGGTCACACATTTCCGATAAGTGTGACACAAACGCCCGCGTTACCTTATGCCCTTGTGTTCAAAGCAACAGGTGACTAAACTTTCAGATCAGAGTGGAAAGGAGACATTAAAGTGGGGGATGAGGTGTTGAAGCCTATCCCAGCTCTTACACAGGCAGGTTCATTTATAATCCTTTATATTTCAGTCAGCTGGACCAAGTGTTTCTGCAGCCAGAAGCACACTTTATTTAAACTACATGGCTGGGTGTTTGATTTCATTCTTCTGTGGTGATAAAACAAAACAAAACTTCTATATACATAACATATGTATATCTGCTAGCCGTTACTCGTTCTGTTCTACACCTGGGTGGCAGGCATTGAAGTCATATACTGATTCTCATATTTGGCAAGATAACTTTTCTGTAGTCATTAAAGTTTTTTTTAAAGGAGGTTCCCCACATCAGCCCCGCCAGGCTACCTGCGTGCCAATCGCTATCAAGATGACGCAGGTCATCGATTACAAACAGAAGCCATGAATCTTGACAGCTTTACTGACATTTTAAATACTGAAAATCAACATCTTTGTTACAATTACTGAGATAAAGACCTAATCTGTTACCTAAGGTTACTTAATTTAGATAAGGAACTAAATTTAAAAAGAAGTTAATAAACTATACTGCTTTTACTTTTTTGTAGCACTATTTACATTTACATAAAATGTAAAGTGTATTACAAATCAAAGTCCTTATCATAAATTTTCAATAGAACACGAACTTAAGCCACTGAGAGAGACATTTTCATTAAAGTTTATTTCCCCCCCCATGTAATGGACTTCCTAAAGTTCCAAACAAATATTAACAGACGTATAAAAGAAGAATAAACTTGATAAACATTAAACGTACACACAAAAAAACCACACTGAAGTTCTAAAGGTAAATATGACATTAGCAGTCACCCAGGCTGACCGTTGACTTAGGCCGTGTCACAATTCGAACACTACGCGCTGCGTAGGGAGGTAAATTAATAGCCGGACTCATTAGCAGTGCACTAATTCCAGCCCGTTAGTTAACAAAAGTCCGCGGTTTGGTACGCAGCCGCCGGTCAGCCGGCAGCACCGTCTCTAAGCGCCACATTTTGACCTTGACTAAATCTTACACGTTTAAAAAAATAATATATGAAGTTGCACACCGACGCAAAATCAGGATTTAGATAATTAGTTAATCAGTAAGTCGGTCAGAATGCTTACGCTCACGCATCTGCTTTGATTATATGTTTTGAGCTGCACGCCAACGTGCTAACCTGCTAACTCAGGAACTGATTTAGAGAATAGTTCATGTCGGAAAAGTCTTTTGAATAACCGCTGACAGTCTAAGAACTTATTTAAAACACGACTATGTTAAATTAAACAGCAGTGTTCGCTTAAAGCAGGAAACATTCAGGGACTAACCTTTACTGCGGCACAAACGGAGCGGAGCAGCCTAACCTGCTGGCTAACGGGAGCGCTATATCACTGCGCACGGCTCGCTCTGATTGGCTGCGTCTTGTCCCGTCACTCACTGAGCACTGTCGAGGCGAAGAGCGGGATCCTTCATCAGCTTCTCATTCATTCGTTGTCATTAAACACTTAAACACACAGAGTGTGTAATGGAGGCAATCACTGTTTGTGTATATTATTCTGATATTACGTTTCATTTTAATTGTTTTAGGTGTTTTGGGGGGTTTTAAGTGCGTTACACAGGCTCTCAGGAGCAAGTTAGGTTGCAGTAAAGAAAAACAATCCCTACACTACACCGATAATCAATTCTGCAATACACCGCGATATTTCATACATAATATTAAATATTGCTCCTATATACACTTTACTAGCGGAATCTCCGTGCTGCGCTAAGGTGGAAAATTTGACAAACAATGTGAAGGCTGAAAACGCAATTGTTTTTAAATGGATGATGGCTTTGGAGTTTATATACACTGCTCCAAAAAATAAAGGGAACACTAAAATAACACATCCTAGATCTCAATGAATAAAATATTTCAGTTGAAGAGTTTTCCCTGGTTGAGCATGGGAAAACCCCACCATGACCCTAATAGAGGAATAAGCGGAAGATGGATGAATGGATGGAAAATCTTTATTTAGTAGATGGTGGAATGCATTGAGAACAAAATAACACAAAATTGATTAGAAATATAAATCAAATCTATTATCCCATGGAGGTCTAGATTTGGAATCATACTCAAAATCAAATGACAGGCACTATCTGAGCAACTTCTGTGGATTGTAGACACCGCCTCATGCTACCTCTATGGTGAGACAACTGACAAAATGCAAAAGTGATGAAAACATCAGCCAGAAAGGATGAGAACAGAGAAAAGGTCCGTGGTCACCACCTGCAGAAGCACTTCTTTATACGGGTTGTCTTGCTGTGTGCCTTTCATTTCTATCTGTTGTCTGTTCCATTTGCACAACAGCAAGTGAAACTGATTCACAATCAGTGTTGCTTTCTAACTGGACAGGTTGATTTCACAAAAGTTTGCTTGACCTGGAGTTACAATGTGTTGTTTAAGTGTTCCCTTTATTTTTTTGGAGCAATGTATATATTTATTTTCTTCAGGTGAATTTGAATATTTAAGATAATAACATTTTACATAATAATTAAAAATATAATGCTTTTAACAATTAGAAAAAAATCTAGAATAAAATGGTTTAGATAGTGAACTGACCTCTGATTACCACTTTTTAAAGACACCGTTTGACTTAATTACAGCTATCAGTGCCTTCAGAGCTGTCCCTTTACGCTTCGCACACCTGGTTTGAGGAAAATATACTCTTTTGTCCTTACAGTCCATTCAGATTTGAATCAGGGTCGTAATGTTGTTTACATTCCTGTTTTAATTTTTTTCTATTTACAGTCGTATGTTGCTATTTTTGGATGTATTTTGGTAAATCATATATACATAACATTTTGTCTTTGAAAAAAACTATCCTAAATATTCTTTAGGCATTGTACAAATATACTGTACATAATCCTAACATCTGCCTGCATGTTGGTGCTCTGCTTTGGTTGTGTCTGCCCAGTGCCCATAACGTTCTCCCCTGGAAGGCATGGGGAACCCCCGTGACCCTAGTAGAGAACTAAGTGGAAGATAATGAATCAATGAACGATTACCCCTGTGATGTTTGGTCTCCCCTAGAGGCTGGCACGGTGATCAGAACCAAGTTGGGAAGATGTTGTAGTAATCAGCGATACTGATCGTATGTTTTAAAGTATACTTGTTGACCGTAACACTAACACCTTTACCAGATTGGGACATCCTGGCAAACTAAACCAGGATTTGATCCAGGAAGTAACCTAAATGCCAAATGCAAGGAAAAAAAATCACCTTGCAGTTTCCTGATGATGCAATTTCCGATGATGCAAAGTGATGTTTTTATATTCTGATAAGAGCACAACAGAAGGCCATTTGTCTTTAATGGGCTAAAAAATTGTACATGGTTCTGTGTTTGCAGACAACTCTTAAGGAATGTGAAGGATAATAAGTTTCATTTCTATAAATGCAGTCAGTGATTAGGTCAAAATTAATCCCCCGTCTGAGCCTGTAGTTGCTTTGAAATACTGATTTTTACCCCCTCGTACCATATGTCAATGAAGTTTGTTTATATTGACACTGAAATTATTATTTTTTTTTTAATTAAAAATGAACAACAGCAACATTTCTAGAGTATGCTGAAATCCCAAGTAACCACCAAGTGTTGTGGTGCTCAGTTTTTATTTTATACTAAGACACACCAATGTTCTTGTTTTATAATGTTCTCAGGATTCCAACTAATTTTAGGACTAAAAGACTGAGTTAAGACAAATTTGAACAGTCTTGCAACATGTATCAAGTGACTTCCCAAAACCGCCCTAACTGTTCAAACAGTACATGAATTTGGTGGTCTTTATATGTACATTATAGTAAAATGATTTCTGACTGTAGACTGAGTGCAGACATGTTTTAAGTTATGGAACCACCACCCAGATCGGGATTGAAACCTGGAGGCCCAGCGCTGAGAGCCTGCGCACACACTCACACACAATATAAGGACAATTTAGAGCAGCCAATTTACCTTGAATCCATGTCTTTGGACTGTTTTGGAGCGATGAACCCAGAGGATCTCAGTGGGGTCATGGTAAATAATGTTCAAAGAGTATATGTTCTTAGTGTCTCTTATATGTACAGTGTGGTTATATTAAAAACGTAGTCCTCTACTAGGGTCGTGGGGGGGGGGCGGGGGTTCCTATGCCCATCAAGGGGACCATTCTATTGCTGCGCGCTCACTCTAACACACACAATATAAGGGTAATTTAGAGCAGCCAATTCACCTTGAATCCATGTATTTGGACTGTTTTGGACTGAAGAACCCAGAGGATCTAACTTGGGGCATGGTAAACAGTGTTCAAATAGTATGGTCTTGGTGTTTCTCATATGTACAGTATGATAAATGATTTCTGATGGCAGACTCGTTTTCAGTTGTGGAGGCTCAGGAGCCTTTGTTGGTAAACATCTCATTATATTAAAAACTTATTCCTCTATTAGGGTCATGGGGGTTCCTATGCCCATCCAGTGAACCATTCTCTCACACACACAATATAAGGGTAATTTAGAGCAGCCAATTCACCTTGAATCCATGTTTTTGGACTGTTTTGGAGCGATGAACCCAGAGGATCTCACTGGGGTCATGGTAAATAATGTTCAAAGAGTATATGGTATTGGTGTTTCTCATATGTACAATATGATAAAATGATTTCTGAATGCAGACTCGTTTTCAGTTGTGGAGACTCGGCAGTCTTTGTTGGTAAACATCTCACAATATTAAAAACTTAGTCCTTTATTAGGGTCGTAAGGGGGTGTCCCTATGCCCATCCAGTGGACCATTCTCTCTCACACACAATATAAGGGTAATTTAGAGCAGCCAATTCACCTTGAATCCATGTTTTTGGACCGTTTGGGATTATTTCTGTGTGTATCTCACTGGGGGCATGGTAAACAGTGTTCAAAGAGTATATGGTATTGGTGTTTTTCATATGTACAATATGATAAAATGATTTCTGACTGCAGACTTGTTTTCAGTTGTGGAGGCTCAGGAGCCTTTGTTGGTAAACGTCTCATTATATTAAAAACTTAGTCCTTTATTAGGGTCATAGGGGGTCCCTATGCCTATCCATTGGACCATTCTCTTACACACACAATATATGGGGCAATTTAGAGCAGCCAATTTACCTTGAATCAATGTATTTGGACTGTTTTGGACTGAAGAACCCAGATGATCTCACTGGGGGCATGGTAAACAGTGTTCAAAGAGAATGGTCTTGGTGTTTCACATGTAAGTTACAGTATGGTAAATGATTTCTGACTGCAGGCTTGTTTTCAGTTGTGGAGTCTCAGCAGTCTTTGTTGGTAAACATCTCATGATATTAAAAACTTAAATCCTCTACTAGGTTCATGAGGGGGTGTCCCTATGCCCATCCAGTGGACCATTCCCTCTCACACACAACATACGGGTAATTTAGAGCAGCCAATTTACCTTGAATCTATGTTTTTGTACTGTTTAGGATGATTTTTGTGTGTATCTCACTGGTGTCATGGTAAACAGTGTTCAAAGAGTATATGGTCTTGGTGTTTCTCATATGTACAGTATGGTAAATGATTTCTGACTGCAGACTTGTTTTCAGTTGTGGAGGCTCAGCAGCCTTCGTTGGGTATGAGTAGTCTCAGCCACCCACCTCACCGCGTGGGCAGCTATTTGCATTCGTGTGTGTGGCTTCTTTGTGTGACAGTGTGTGTCAGCAGCACTGTCCACCCACAACTTCACAGTTTCATCAGCATTAGAAACATCAGCGGCCCTTCCTTGCAGTGACGCGTTCAGAACAGAACGAGGAAATCCCCGTAGTAGGAGTTACCACAGATTCCGGTGTGCCGCGCGCTTACAAGCTGCTTACTTCCGCCTGCGACGAAACAAGCCACCTTTGTTCTTTCGTCGGTTAATAAACGCACAGCTGCCGTCGAACTTCGCTTCTGAACCAGGTGAGTGCCTTTCATCGACGTGTTCTCGAATGTTCTAACTGCAAACCTAACGTTTTATGTGTAGTTCTGTTGGGAACCTGTATGAGCAACGCCATGTTTACATGTAAACACGAGTGTCGCGGTTTTTTAACGAAACACTGTACTGTAAATGTCGTAAGTTTTCTGATTTGTTTAAAAAAAAAATGGCCTGTATAAATAGTTTGTTGTGGATTCATAGTGTTTTTGTGTTGGGGAAATGGCTAAGTAGTGTTTGGCAGGCGTGTCGCGGTTTATAAATAAAACATTGTACTCTACATAGTAATTGTTAGTTCTCTGGATATTTTTAAAATACGGTATGTGTGATTTATTTTGTAGTCTATTATAGTGTTTTTGTGTTGTGGGGGATAGGTGTAGGGTTTCACTTCCCTGTGTTTATGTTGATTACAAATGCGAGAACAAAAGAGGAGAACATGCAAACTCCACACAAACAGGAGCTTGAACAGCAAACAAAATCTTGCTATAACGTGAGAGCACTAACCCCTTATTGATAAGTAAGAAGGTGGTGAGACTTATTACCAGTTGTGTTAACTGGACAAAATGGACACTGGTGACACATCTCGTCTGTTTTAAATAAAAAGTGGATTTATTAATACATGATTTTAATTACAGAGAAACGAAAAGGCTGACATGTACGGAGGCGCGGCACTTCCCGAGCTCATTCCGCCCGCATGCGCACTGCGGCCCAGTCCCGTCATTCCCTACGGCAGAGAGCAGGAAGGCGCAGAGAGGAACAGGGCAGAGGCACAGCGCAGAGTCAACAGACCACCCAAACTCGGCCAGATCGGACGCTCCAAGAGAGGTGGGTACTGGGTGCTGACTAGACATACGGAGTGCATGTTTTTATTGCAGGCCCTGCTGTGAAGTCCTCAATAGGGATGCCACTGATCAATTAGTCGACTAGTTGAAACGATTAATCTTCTTCAAAGGGAAAAAAAACAATTATCTCATGTTATTTCATTTTATTTTGACAACAAACTACAAAAAATTCTCCAGTATAGTAAAAAAACACCACCACAGTGGGCTATCCACATTTCTATAAAAGTGCAAACCTCTGGGGCAATGCTTATCTAATTTATGATTAAAACTATATGTGTTGTGTGTATGACATTCCCTACACACAATGAACTTCAAATAACAGCATAAAATAGAATGGATAAGAGACATGTCTCATCATGCCCAACATGCACCAAGGACACAAAATAAACCCAGGATGTAATCTAAACCATTACTCAAATAGCTATGTATTAAAATAAAATTCTACAGTAGAAGTCAGTCTTTACTAATGAGAAAACACAAATAGAAATGCTCACAGTGGATTTAGAGTGTCCACGTGCTTCCATTTAAGGTGTTCAGACTGGTTAAGCTGGAGCTGCCACGATTTGCCATTAAAGGTTTGCAGAGTGTACAAATAACCCTTTTGTCATCAGCCAATTTAAATAAACTCCATACTTGTAATGCTTTTGGTCTTGGTAAACTTCCGTGAATTTTCCTCATCTTTTGGCTCCGCAGCAGCTGCCTTTTTTTTTTGAGCGGTGCTGACCAGTGATTAGAGAGACTTACTGATGTCACGCTCGTTGAGGGAAAACATTTCTTTAAACAGGAACCAAAATGGAACGATAATGAATATTAAAAATAAAAAGCAGAAATGATGCGTCGACTTAAAATGTTGACGTCGATGTGTTTCAATATGTTGCCCAATCGCGGAAGCCTGGAAAGTTAGTTGATATGCCTAATTCTAGGGCTAGATTCTAAAATAACAATAAATCTTATTATGCTTATATAGATAATGGGCTTCACACATTATCTATATAAGCCTCTGTATTTGTAGCAGCACTTTAAAAGGCTATACCTCATTTTAGTTTGATTGTTTACGCCATATAAACCTTATTATAAAATGTATTTTAACCACCTAAATAAGTCATATACATTTTTCACATATCAGACATGTCTCATCACGACTGCTACTAACCAGAAAAGGTGAAGGCAGTTTCATGCTTCCTCATACGTATGGAAATCAGGTTATAAATGGGTTCATTATGTTTTCACCAAGGGGATTCTTTCCTACTTCAAAATATTATATTTTGTCAGTCAATGCACATGAAACTGGGTGTAATGGCTGTTGCACAAAAAAAACATTTATATTGATGGGTCTAATACTAGTTACAGAATAAACTGTGGTCCAAAGACCTTTCATTGTCTGCACAGTAATTTTTATTCAGTTTCAATGTATTCAATTTGTACATGACTTTCAACCCACTTTCCTTCCTCTTTGCCACACAGTAAGGGTTGAACTTTAAGACATACTACGCAATTGTACACAGTTATGGTTGTTTGACACATTGTGGCATTTCATTTTGCAAATTGCACAAAAAATTGTTTACTCATTTCTGCACTGCTGTTATACTTTAAAGTGTAAACTTCGACACACGTCACTGAGATATATATATATAATGTGTGTGTGATTTTTCAGATTTTCCCACCTAATGAGTTACATAATATTATTACTTATTAACTGTTGAATAGTTACTTGTTAGTGCTTGGTTGGTTACTTTTAAATTTACATAATCACGGACACCTAACAAATAATTAATTAATTCAGATGCTTCAAAGTGTTTGTGGTTTACTATTTATAAATCAACAAATTATATACCAACTGTATGAAAAATATAGACATGGTGTACAGATATCTATTGCCACAACGCAATGTTTTGATATTTCTGGAGTTCCATTTATTTTGCAAACCACGCAGTTTTACAAAGTTGTAACCTACATTATCGTAGACTTGACAGAGGTTGTTTCTACTGACGTCTCTTATCAACATTGTGATTATTCTCTAATAAAAGTTGACTGTTGGTCCAGAGATTAGTTACCATTAAAATCCTACATCAGCATTTATACAGAGGAAAGATAAATGTAAAAATAATTTTATGCAGTGAATTTAACACGATAAAGCGATAAAAAAGGTGCTTATATCTGCATTGTGTTTTTTTGGTAGATATTAAACCTACATATTTTTCAAACCTTAACTAAAATGCACAGTTACTTTAAGTACTAACCTTTAATATAATGCCAGGCATTTTTCATACAATCATTAATATGCAAAGTAGGTCAACTGTGGGTAATTTAAAGAGTTACTTCCGGTTAAAACAACTATTACAGTTTCAAAACAGTGTTTACAAAATCTAACTGACTATCAAAGCAAGTTCAGAATCTTTAGGTTATGTGCAAGTGTAAAGAGTGTGTGCTTCTGTGTGTGTTTATGTATAGTCATTATAGCAGCCTAATAAACTACATTGAATGTAATTAAATCCATTTGAATATTGTTACATTTTAATAAGTGTGTATGCGTAACAAAGATAAATACACAAATACTTATGGGATAGTTTACAGGAACTGCAAGTTTTGTGTTTTAGGAAAGATTGATTGAGTTTTGTTAGTGGATTTAAAGAAGGTGCATGGATATTCAAGATGGCGGTAAATCCTGGGTTAGCCTTTGTACGTAGAAACGTATACCAAAGCTTGAACACTGCATCGAGACTGAAACCCAATTTGCTTTAAACACACTGAAAAGGCTGTATTCCCAAAAGGCCGTGTAATAAACTCTGAGTTTATGTATTTTTTGTTATATAGTGGACATTGATGATGAAGACTTGGATGATATCATGAACAACAACAGGAGTTTCCCACTGTCCATCAGTGTCTCCCCCGTGGCCTAAGCACGATGGACTATGCCAAAGCTGTGAAGATGCCAACACCATGAAACAATAAATGACTCATTATAATAAATGCACACAATCAAATGAAACTATTCTGGAATCCTTCAAACACATTTGCACACACAATATCAGCTTGGACAGACCAGCACACTTTTTTTTCCCTCACACATATTCTCTCACTTTTAATCATTACCTCTGTCTTTATGTCTGTCTGACTTCATCTCAGGACTGCTGACTGTTGCTACTCAGTGAAAATTGCTCGTTCAGGACTTGTAATTGATATTCCGTGGCTGTTGCATTGACTTGTTCATTACCTCCGTTCAGCACTGCATTTCGATACTGAGATAAACAGTAATCTCTAAAGCTATAGGGCTACATTTGTTTAAAATAAGCACTTTACTAAAGGGACGAAGGCGAGGGTCTTTGGTAGGTTTGGTCCTCTTGCACAAAAGCTGTGCTCTGTGAAAGTCTGTTAATGTGTAATGCATCATTAGCTTCAAAAGACGTACAGTTGCTTAAAAACCTGGGTTGTTTGGCATGTCCTTAATGCATTTTACTAATTCACCTGTTGTATCGGTTGGAAAAGATTTTTTTTAAATAATTATTTCTACAGATGGTTCATCATCAGTGAATTAGTCTCTAAACACGGGATAGTATTTAATAAGGGAAAATTTATTTACTGCTCTAAATGGGAAGTGCAGACAATGTCACAGTAATTAACAATGGACTTGCATGGGAACTATTCCATTTTTGTATTGTAATGCAAATTGCATTTTGGAAAATAAATTATGCATGAGTAACATTGATTTGTAATCCTGGTTACTGGTTATTATCTTATTGTGAATGACTTCTCCAACAGAGACCTTGGATTTAGTTATTTCTAAACATACTTGTACATTTATAAGGTTAGTATTCATTATCTTGCAATTAATCCTCTTTGAGGGTTGCGGAGGGAGAACGTCTTGGGCGCTGGGCAAATAGACCCAGGATAGGGTGCCAATCTATCACTGGGCATACTCACACAGACTGGCAGACAATAAGGGCAATTTGGAGCAGCCAATTTACCTTGAATCCATGTTTTTGGGTTGTGAGAGGAAACTGGAAAACCCAGAGGAAAACCATGTGGACACTGGGAGAACATGGAAGCTTCTCACAGATTGGTATTTGAATTGGGAATCCTCAGGGCTGAGAGGCCAAGGTGCTAATCACTAAGCCACCGTGCCGCTTGAAAGTTAAGTTAATGTATATTAAAACAGTCCTAGACATTAAACTTAAAGCTTATGGTTTTGTTAAGTCCTATCAAATATAGTCTAAAAAGTCTACAAAAGAACTACTTTATAGTAGGTATACTTTCAGTCAATGCTACTACAGAAGACAGCTGCTCAAGCAGGATTTTATCTCCAGTAATACTGTAGGACCAGACATAATATGACCAATTTCCTAATGTCTTCATCCCCTTATTGCTGCCAAAACAGCCCTGACCCATGTCGGGCATGAACTCCACTAGACCCCTAAAGGTGTGCCGTGGTATCTGGCAAGATTAAATCGTGAGGTGGGGCCTCTGTGGAATGGACTTGTTTGTTTGTCATGTAAGAGTAGTTATTTAGGTACCAGGCCGAAACTCAAAAGGAACTGGGGCATATACGAAAGAGGTTGATTCATTAAGGGAGGTGCTACATTCCATCTCACAATCACACAGATTATACTAGCAGCAACCGAAACCACAAAAGGTAGTTCTACTAGTAATTAAATACAGTAAACTATAATTACTAATTACTTTAAAAAAAATCTCTTTCCTTGTTTGAACTATAAATAAAATTTTTTTTTCCGTTAATAAAATCATACAATTGCCATGTGGAGCTTAAACATGGCGAGATCCTAAAAATAGTTTTAAAAAAAATCCATCCATCCATTATCTTCCGCTTATTCCTTTACTAGGGTTGCTGTGGGGTTCCCCATGCCCATCCAAGGGAGAACATCTCAGGCGCTGGGCAGATAGGACATGGTGCCAGTCTATTGCTGGGTACACACTCACTCACACATCCACACACTATATGGGGCAATTTTAGAGCATTCAATTTACCTGGAATCCATGTTTTTGGAATGTGGGAGGAAACTGGAGAAATGGGAAGAAACCCACAGGGACACAGAAAGAACATGGCAACTCCACCCAGATCAGATTCGAACTAGTGTTCTAACAGAAATTAAAAGTTAATTAATTCAAATGTAAAAAAGGGAATGATAGTCTGTGGTGATCCAGTGTTTTTGTAATATCTACAAAATAAACCTTTATAGTAGCTGAATGTGAAATGATTATGAAGTTGGTGTATACAAATTTAACTGGAAACTGAATTTTTTTTTTCCAAAACAGTATTTTATTAACAAAACAATGTTTTTTTTTTAAAAAATTTCAAATCATTTGGAATGCAAACAAAGATTACAGATCCAAGGGCTTAAGGAAAGGCTGCACGGTGTCAAAAATGGCATTATATTGCATTACAGCTGATGTACAGTAAAATCAAATATAATTTGATAATATTCATTATATAATTTTACTTAAATTGCTATTTAAAGTGAACTTACACATATGACACACACAACTGCAATCTCTTATTTTTCTGTTTGCAAAAGCCAGTTTTGTGAAAAACACAATGAGCAATCCAGAATCTGAACTATAAACATCAATCCAATCATACAGTTAAATAAAATACCAAAATGAATAGGAATTGAAGGTCATATTTTTTAGTATTCAGAGTTTGTAATTTTTGTGTTTTAAAACAGATATGAGGTTTTAGTGAAAAGAGAGAAAAAAATGAAAAGCTTTTTGGGATAAACTTCAGTTATTTAAGTTTTATGAAACCATGTTATCAAGAAACATAAAGTCATTTAATAAGTTTGTCGCTGATGGTAGTGAATTTAAAAACTGATAATGGATGGAAGGACTTCGGTAAATTAGTAAAGCACTTAAGTAAAGTAAAGACTCCGTGGTTCCACATGCAATAGAAAATGACTCAATTGACGACTTAATTGCCAATTCGAAGGGTAAAAGGCTATTTGTTTGAAGTCCATGCTTTAATAAACAGAAATCCAACATTATTTCCCGCATTTACAGAAAAAAAGCAAATGAAAGATAACTTTACATCAACAGCTTTTGTGATCCAGTTTGCAGCATTAAGAAAAAGCACCAGTAAATGAACTGTATTTTACAACCTGTACAAATTAATTTAGCATTTCTAACACTTAGCGATACAAGTTCAATACATAGTAACCTAGAGCTATCACTGTAATATTAGTGAGTGCAGTTAGCCCTTTTGTTAGTTGAATATGACATTGCATGTGTTTTTTCAGTTGTTTTAAACCTTGCAATGAAAATAACTGGAATATTGGGCAAAAGCGAGTTACCCGGGTGGTATATCTTTGCATTTCTTCACTTTTCAATAAACCCCCTCTATTTCCAGAACCCAGGTTGGAACCTGCTTGCTTGGGTGATTTAACCTAATCGTCCAGGTTACATTGCAAATCCTAACACTGTCCCTTGAATTTCAGGTGCATTTTAGAACCCCCTATAGGAGGTGACCGGTGCTTGTAACACGTGTGACTTTCTTCACTTCACAAACAATGAGCACTTTGCTTATTGAGTTCTCGTTCCAGAACTGTGCAAACATAAAGTGTTTTTCTTTTCACACAGGGTCATTTCAAACCATAATAGTGTTTCAGTAAGTGATCTATAGTGACCTTATTGACCACATTCAGTTCTCACTCTAAGCATTAGAGTGTGCTTTCCACTTAATTTCAGTCAAATCTATCAGTCCCTCACCAGTTTCTTGCTTTACAGATTTTGTACATTTGATTTGTCACACATATTCCTTGGTGCTGCTAGCGGCATTAGTCGAGTTTTTAGGGTACTTGGACATCTGTTTACTTCGTGGGCAAGACGCCGCCAACATAGCCCCCCCAAGCACATCAAGGAAAGATCCTCCCCATGCGATAAAAATAGCCGCACCAAACTCAAACCTGTTGAGAGAAAACAAGGGGGCTGTTAGAAAGAAAAAATAAAGGAAGAATTTTTATACATGTACATCTATAGGGCGGCACGGTGGCTTAGTGGTTAGTTTCCATGTTCTTCCCGTGTCCGTGTGGGTTTTCTCCGGAGGTTGGACAATGAAAGTGAAACACCTGTTATTGTAGTGTGGGAGATTTCATGGGTAAATTGTAGCAGCTTGGTGGCCAATCGTCTCTAATGTCACATTGCAGCAGTAAGAGCAGAGTGTGAAGGTTCAGTTAGCAGGATAAGAGCACAGTTTTGCTCCAAATA
>JAOUQT010000018.1:10960489-10971626 GCA_025769995.1 Xyliphius kryptos
TATTCTTATTCAATATATTCTTATTTAAGAATCAGTTTCTGCTGAACAAAAGATAAAGTGAAAATATAGCCTATATTGTGTACCAAATATAATATCATAATGTGTATTTCTTAATATTGGGCTAGAATGAAGGTGATCTTTTTCACAGGGAGCAGGAAACACAGGGAGAATGCCTAAAAATAAGTAGAACCCTGCAAGAGATCATAACCCCCGCTTGCGCATCTGGGATAAAATGTTTCTGTAAAGCTGTTTTGGGACAACGTTCATTGTTAAAAGCACTTTATAAATAAAATTGAATTGAATTAATATCCAATTATTACATTTATCCAAATGAATGACTAAAGATATCAGCACAGTGGATATTGCTGTTGCTTCACACCAAGAAGGACCCGGGTTTGATCCCCAGTTGGAATGACCTGGGAAATAACTGTGAGGAGTTTGCCTGTTTTCCCCTGTGTTTGCAGAAGTTTTCACAAGGTGCATGGTTTCCTCCTGCATTCTAAAGCCATGCACACACTGGGTTAATCTGTGTCTCTTAAGTGACCCTTAGTGTGAGAATTTGTGTGTGTCTGTGTGCTTTATGATAGAGTAGCTTCAAGGTGGGCACATGTGACCTTGTGTAGATTAATCGGACGATAAATAATGAATAAGTTACTAAAGATCTGTATTTATTACAATATTGTATGTAAAAATAGTTAAAATTACAAATTTGTATTATATAAAATATGTTAATATAATAAACACATACAATTATTGCATAATAATTATAATTATTATATTTGTAAAAAGGGTTAGGGTTATTTATTGTTAGGATTGATTTATATTTAATTTTAGAAAATAGACATAGATATCAAATTATTAGATAAAGATTTAATAGACACAAAATTGTGGCCTGTCCTCCCATATACAACATCTCTAATTTAGGAACTGTCAAGTTCATCTGCAGGCAGGGAACAAAATAGCACATTTAGCAGACTAGTTCCTGAAGGGACTGAAGTGCATCCTGTCAAGTCATTTTGTGTTATTAGCATGTGAATGGCTCGCTTCTGTTGTTGTGTACTACAGAGATCCTGCTACCTGAGACACTCTAATTAGCGATGAATTAAAGAGGGGTGGTTAAAGAGAGGGCCTTTGTCTGGACATCTGGTTCCTCCCTTACCTCCTGTTTCGGGGGAGGAGTGACAGTGACACACCAGACAAAACAGTACAGAATGTCCTGCACTTCCTGGAAGGTCAGGAGGATGTGGAAAGGTTATAAAGCAGGATGATTTAAAATGAGTGTATACTGTATACTATTTTTTCATCATATTAAAATGCATGCTATAATGTATATCTGCTATAAATGTATACAGCAATTATTTATTAATAATAAATATAACATATACAATAAAACAACATACTCAATTCAACTTACTAAACATGCATAATTATCTAGAATGCAGAGTGTTATATTCTGCACATTTCTATATACAGTATCTACATATTGATATTGACTATTTGATACTGTGTATTTCATATGTGTCATACACCGTGATCCGTTGTTTGGCTTAAGATGTGCTGCATGGGATAGGGATAAGCTGACAGAGCATCACAATCTCTTGCCAGCACCAGGAGTTAAACTGTTTTTCCAGCAGTGCGCAAGCGACAACCTGAGCAAACCAGCCGGAATATTATCCTACACCTTTCCTAAATCTGTCTATGCTACTGGAAATCAAATCAAATCAATCAATCAATCAATCAATATGTCTGTGCTATTATGTATCAATTTATTCAGTGAAAAATGACAAACCCTGAACACCTAGGTTATTCTCCAGGCAATAAAGGTGCTCTACTAATGCATAATATTTGTTTAGACTTGTAATAAGCAGATAGCAGTTGGATCAATTAGTCTAATTTAAAGGCATTATTATCAAATTTACTACAAATTGATATATATTTTTGTCAGTTTTGCTTGAATATAACCATTATATGCGAAATCTCTGGGAATGTGGCAGTAACCGTATAGAATGTGTTTCACGGTGCTTTCAATGAATTACTATTTACTTTTATTCATTATTATTGTCTTCTTATTATTTTGAATTGTGAAAATGTCATTACAGCATCACTACAGCATAAATGTGCTGACAGACCTTGCACCTTTCTTGGCTGTACTAACCTTTAACTATTGGCTGAAGCAAAGAGCTATAAACACAAGTACATCTATAGGAACAATGTAATTATCCACATTGAACTCGGTGTCATTTTCATCGTTTATAAAATGAGGATGAAGAGAACATCGCTAAGTTATTGAAATTAAAGTCGATCTCAAAAATATACCCAAATAATGACATGTTTTTAAGCAACTGGTTAAAGAAAAGACAAGCTACTGTATATAGGGTGATCTGAATAAATATTTGTAGTCATATAAACACAAAATCCCCAATTTTTTTTATTTTTGCTTAAAGTGAATACATATTTTTATGATGTGTATTGTTATCAATACACCTACTTTGCACTGCGCCTCCACCACATCACACCCACTGGTGGCAACATATGACCCCTTTATACAGCTCTTCTTCTTCCGTCCACTGCCTGAATACCAATGGAAATTACACACACCTGCACACCTCCAATTACAGTATATAAACATCACTGACATTCCTGTGATGTTGTAACCAAGCCCCGTTATTTATTGCAGTTGCTCTCTCTTCGGTATTATGTTCCTGGTCCAAATCATGCCATACTTGTTCTAATGGACAATTACCATCCTCTGGCTGTTTTTAATCTGCATTCATGTTTGTGACTTTGTGATTTGTTGTAATTTACAGAGTCATTAAACCTACACTTGTGTACTAATCTGTCTCGTACTTATAAGTACTTACAGGAGACTGGTGATGTCATGTCTTTTTCCACCATACGTATATTATTGTTTAGAGTAGTTTATGTGTTTATTGGAAAATAATCAACTACAGGTTTGTAATAGTAAATTGTGTCATTTATTTTTTTTTCTATATGATCGAAATACATAGAGTTATGTTCCTTACTCAGCAAATAATAGGGCTGAAATTTTCGTAGAAACCTTAGTGCTAATTCATCAATTAATACCAAGTCAGATAGAAATCCAAACAGAGAACGATAGACATGTACATAGTACAAGAAGAGATAGTAATTATCTATAAAATCATTATATTGAACAATCACTGGATTGATGGGTTGGTCCACATTTTGATCAATTACAATATACAGACATCGGAGAACAGACTCCACAAGGGGGTGAGCATCCTTTATACGCAAGTCCACGTGTGCTTGCTGCAGCAGCTTTGCCAGTTTGCTTCACTAGATTGTCTCTCGCCACTCTGTTCAACCACACATGACACACATCTTTCTAAAACACTGACAAAAAAACCTCCGGGCTCCAAATATCTGTCTGCGGTCAAAATTATTATTGTAACGTATATAATACATATGCACATTTTACTTCTAACATACAATTCCTTATATTAGGTTGATATTAAAAGTAAAATAATATTTAAATATATACATTTATTTTCTTTTCATTCATATATTATAAATGTAGTTAGTTAAACAAATAAAAGATTTCAAATAGTAAATCAATAAATTTACTGTACAAAATAAGCTTGATTCATTTACCAGCAAAGAAATCTGTTGATTTTAGTGTGAGCATCATTGCTGGTGAAGGATGAGAGATGCATGACAACAACCCAGTATACAGACGACAGTCTCCTGCCAAACCCGCCACCCACCCAGTGTTGCTAAGCAGTTATAGTTGCTATGATGAGGGTGAGAAAGTGAGAGAGAATGAGTGTGTCTGTATATATGTACGCGAAAGAGAGAGAGAGAGAGAGAGAGAGAGAGTATTTGAGCATCAAATGCTATAGCAAATACCAAGCTAGAGGGTAACACAGTCACTCCTTAGCATGGCAACTATAGATATATTAAGATGTATATTTTCTCTATTTTTTCTCTGTTAGCATGAGTTTGGCATGAAAATTACGAAAACTATTTTGAATCATAAGTCATCTGTGCAACCTCTTGAAAGTGGTTAGACCAAAGACTGTGCATCTTGTCTGTTTTTTACTTTTTCTCCTTTAATGATACCACACAATGTGTAAAATGCCTGTCTTGTGCTGGCTGCATTCAAAATCCTTTATGACTGACATGTTTGTTGAACTTGCTTCCTGATGACATAACATTTATTTATTCATTCATTATTAATTACCACTTAATCCTGGTCAATGTAATCCAGGAAGTCAGTGCCTAGCTGGAAGCACAGGGCACAAGGTAGGAACACCCTTAGAGAGAAGGCCTCTAGATCGTAGGGAACACGCTTACATGTTGAGGATAAGAACCAAATGCATATGTTTGGAATGTGGGAGGAAATCCATGCAAAGATAGGGCAAATTATTTGTGTCTCTCTTCTATGTCACTGAGTGCTAACATATTTATTTATTTATTGTTAGCTTCATTTTAGCATCTGTGGCTATTTCATGACATGAACAAAGTTACATATATTCGCAAGTTTACATCCATAAACAAGGTCATATATAGTACAAAATTCATGGGCAATTTAGCATCTCCAATTCAACTATCATGCATATCTTTGGACTGTGGGACGAAACATGAGCAACATAAACCAACGTGCACATGAGGAGAACATGAAAACTCCACACAGAAATGTCCTGGGTTGTCCCATCTAGGGATTGAACCCCGATCCTTCTTGTAGTAAGGTGACAGCACTACCCCCTGTGCCACTGTCCACCCCACTGGTTGATAACAATGTAACAATGAAGATTTTAAAAAAAAATACATTAATAAATCTATTAAATCTGTCTTCACAAAAAGTGATGTAATGAAATTTGGAAGCAAATCTATAATAATAAGCCAAGAACAGTTTTTTGTGTGGACTCAAGTACATGGCCCAAGTGTAAAATATCCTAAAAACTGTCATTATATAATTAGTCCAAAAATCCATTCCAAAAATTATTACATAAACTATACATTATCTAGATTAGTAGCAGCAGTCCTTTCTGATGGTTTAGAAAACAGAGCAGGCATGGAAATTGCATCCAACCACACCCCAAATCACTGTGTGGTATTTACCATATCCCTCCTGTAGCTCCAGCTGCTTCCCCACACCAGGGTGCAGAGAGCCAACCACGATCTAAACATCCGCTCCAAGCCACAACACAACAATACATCACTGGTGCAGCTATGCCTTTAAGAGGTCAGGCCATTAAAACCATTAAATAATCTGGCTGCCCATCTTGAGCTGTCCTTGAGTCCTTTCAAAAACTACATCTGAAGTGTCAGGTACCTCACAGTTTAATAACTAATGTTATTAAACATCCTGTAATAACTAATTTACGTTTCAGCTACACTCAATATTTTTCGGGAGCTTAATGAAAAATTGTTTGTGACGTCCACAGAAATGTGTTATTGTTAGGTCATCTACATGTCCAGACAATACAGTGAGACAGTGACCTTTCCATATTGGGAAAGACTTTAGGACTGATTGTGATTTGTGTATTTCTAAATTTTCCTTATTTTGTTTTTGTTATTAACAGTAAGAAAGGAAAAAATCAGAGGCTTGAAGGAAAGACTGTTTTTAACTGCTATAACATGCGTTAAACCAGTAACAAGCTTGCCTTATAGATGCACCAATACATTAAATGTAATAAACTGGTAATAAACACAACATGGTTTTAGTCATAAAATAACATTTTACATTAGAACAAAATCCATTTTTGTGTATAATTTAAACCATGTATGTTATATATGTTAGATATCACATGTTTATAGTATGTTATTAATGTTTAACAACACATTAGAAAACTAAAAAAATCTTTTTGCTATTTGAATTCAAAATGTTGTTATTTTACACATCATTAAAAATAATAAACGTGTGTGTAATATGAGCACTGTATTTAAGTAAAAATGTCATCTTAGGCACTTCTAGAGAAATGGAAATTGTCATTTTGCAGTGGAACCTATAAATAAATTTTCCCAGAAATTTTATATCCTATTGGATCTGCCCTGGATGAGTATTAGGGATCTTCTTATATCCTGGGGAAATTCAAGCATGGTGAAAGGCACATCAAGAATAATGTGTTGGTGCTTGAGAAAGTCCTCTGATAGATGAATAATGCAGCATAAAATTATAATGATGCAGAACAGGTTGAGGAAGCAAGTGCAGTGTATTTACATAAATAGTCTAGGCGTGAAATGAGAAGCAAAAACCAGACTAGAAAAATCCAAAAGTAAAACGGCAAAAATCCAAGACACAGAGCACATCTATTCAAACTAGAAAACACGATATCTATAGACTATGTACTAATTAAATGTTAATACCCCACAGTAACCTCAAATAAAGACTTAAAGAACTTAAATGTGTAAAAATATCACAGTGCCTATACAATCTTAATTTAACACAATAATCAGTAATCAGTATTCTGGGGATTGTGGGAGATGTATGCGAGTACCGGGGTTCATTTTGCAATTTGGGAATTGAACACTTTGTGTTTTGGCGGCCCCTAGCAGTGATCTGTGAATTGCAGGCTCGCTGAAAAATATTAAGTTATGTATTCTTAATCAGTTGCACCCTCTGAGAACCGGAAGCAGGCAGAGAGTATACGCATGTATTGAACAAACAAGTATTTTCTCACATTCACTGCAATAGTGTGCATCTCAATTTTTTAAAAATTATCTATATTGTATACTAGATAGTGTAAGCTATTTTATTTTTAGAATTATTTCTTAACAGAAATAGAAAGTGCATACATACAAATAAGCTGCTCTGCTGCTTGCCTTTCATAGGGGGTGTGTAGGGATGCTGTCTGCTGCATCCTTTAGCACTGTAAAGTAGGTCATGCCATCGTCATCAGATGATGTCAGTGGCTTTATATAGTACAATAAAACCACCCTGAAAACCAGTTTGAAAAAAAAAAAACAGGCAATCACTGAAGAAGGAACTAAGTGAATTCAAATATGCAGTGTTCAAAATCTTTAATTCAGACAAAATCCATACATAATAATTAAAACTTATTTGTTTATGTGAATCACTGCCATCAGCCATGTCAGAAGTACTGGATGGTTACTGTAGTTCAGTCAGCTGCTGTACCAGGCAACTTGCTAGCACGTCAGCGTTATTCTTTCAATGCAATTACTGAACATCCTGTTTTAGCAGCACAAACAGTGCACAGCAAACATCAATACAGCTCTCTCAGATCCTAGTGTTTGGCTAATGAAAGATAACAGATCTGTCGACCAGATGAACTGTTTCCAAAAAGAAGACAGAAAGAGCATAAAAGGGGATGTTATGTCATGGCCTTGTAACTAAATTCTAGATTCGTCTAGATTCTCACATACATGTTAGTCACTCTGATGCTACTGCATTTACCTGATGCAGTCTGGGCTGAACCAAATGGCACACAAATACTGTATGTATTCTATACGCTAATCTACAGCTCAGGAATTTCATGTCCATGGTTGCTAGAACCAGTAAAACACAAACAAGCTTGATTGAACTACATTACCCAGTAGTCCCAGTAATCTGCTCAGAACTATTCTCACTCCAGATCAGAACATGCAATTTGTTTGGATTAATTTTGTTTCTGTTTATAGCTTTTTTGCGGACTATTTCCTGGCCTATTTCCGGAGTGTTGGAGGGACTAAGTTTTAAGGATCTCCTATGTGTTAATATTTCCTTTGTTGTGGTTTGCCCCTTCCCTGTTTCTTCATTTTTCTAAACACTCTGCGAAATTTTCCATTTTCACCCATTTTCTGTGTGCAACAGTAAGTAAACTGCTATTGTCTCCAAGGCTTGTGTGCAATCATTACAGGAAGTAAATAAGAGATGAGTTTATCTAATTTTACAATTAATTTTATAAATACTGACAACATTTCTCAAAAAGTACATAAATGTACTATATTTCAGAATGCCTGTTTTTAGCAACCAAATTAACAAAGCAATTACAGTAATTTTAGACATAATTTTAATAATCATAGAAAACTAGGTCAATCAGGGAAAACCCTGGGGCAGCTTGAAAAAACAGCTGACAAAGGGAATAGACCTTACTGGGGCTGTTATAGGCTAGGAACTCATGGCAGCAGCAGCCATGGTTAGCCATATGTATGCACCTGAGTACAGCGACGTTAAGGAGAAATAATGCAATACCCTGGGATTCTGCAAGAGCAGAGGTGGAAGATGACTCACGTGTATAACACGTTTATGGAATCAGGAATGGACTTGACTATGAGATGTGGGTCAAAAATAGAGGCAGACAGGTTTACTGGGAAAAAATGTTGCAGGTTTGTGTCTGTGGATTGAGCAACGTGACATCAGTAAGAGGGCTGAGAATTCACCAAGGAAGTAAGTGCTTGGAGGAAGGAGTGCACTGCATTGGGAAATACTCATCTCAGAATAGTTTGAGTCATTCAGGTGAAGTGCAGTGGCAGGTTACATACCAAAACATGCAGGACATCAATACATTTAGCACTATGGAAGTGAGATTTAATGCACAGCAGGGTGAAATTGAAGGCATTAGTGAAAGAAAGATAGGGAAAGAGAATGGAGTTGGGCAAAGACCAAAAGTGAAATGGCCAGGTGCAGGTGATAAAGTAGCATGAATTAGTGTTAATGAGAATCTGAAAGGTTTAGTTAAAAGAAATCAGGGAGCTTTAAAGTAGAAAAGAAGGAGTTAGCAATCCTTTTCAGATAGATATTCCACCAGTAGGTGCGATAATGAGTGAAATGCATGTTAGTCCCTATGTGGAGTGAGGTGCAAGACGTAGTGAAGCACACAAGAACAGGATTGGTGCCTAATGGGGCGCCGATTTGAACTTTTTATGGAAGACGATGGTTATAGTGTGGAATAAAGGGATTATTCCGAAGGAGAGGCAAAGAGCAGGGGGTATTCTTATACCAAAAGAGAAGGATTCTGTCACCAGAATACACATTGTATGTATAACGAGTGGTGAGTATAGTGTGTAGAATGGAATGTGAGTAGCAGATTTGTGAGGTGAACTTGGAGTGGAGTGGGTCTGGGACACCAGAACTCACTGCTGAGAATTCCAGAAGTGTTGTGGGCTTGATTCAGCAAAACACCTATGAAGGGAGATGACTACTCGATGACTCCTATAAAGAGTTCACAAGTAAACGGTTTGTAGAATATGGGTCTAGGGAATGGTTTCGGTGGCTGACTTAGGTACAGCATTGTGTAATCTTACTACCATTTTAATTAATTTGTATTTTTTTGATTAACATTTGTTTGCTGATCGGATCTTAAGCGGCCACAGCAACATAGGATAGTGGCAAAGAGATTATCATGGAAGTAGAGAATGTGCTGATTTCTGTGTGTGACCCAGGTATTAGGTGCAGGATTGTCATCTATTCCTGTAGTATTACATTACACTTTCAACGTAATTAATATTTTGTGGAATAAGCATATTATTTGCAGCTTTCAAATGTCTTCTCTTGCACTACTATGGTTTCATTTTATTAAGAAGAATGAGATGTGACTGTGAAGCGATTAAACAAACACTTGAATAGAATGGCTGCTGTACAGTACACGTGGAGATGGAGATATGGAAAAAGAGCTATATACCTGTAATAATAATTTCTGCATTGAACAGCCGCTGGTGATATGGTGTGTGTTTAATGGGGCAGTAGCATAACTAATGTTATTCCTGCTTGTGCATGCTTTGGGATCACACTACAAGCATACTGTGTCTAAGCATGGTGAATCACACAACATCGTGTCAAAGCATGTTTATGCCATCAGTGCCATGGTGTTCTAAAGAACACTCACATTAACCAAACAAACCGCTCAAGGTTTGGCAGCAGCACAGGACGAAAGGTGAGAACAAGCCTAAAGAGAGCGCAACCATAAGCGCGCTCAACATGCATTAGCTACTTTATCCTAAAACGTATTACCAGTTGTGGACGCAAAATTGTCTCTATATCTGTGCTGCAGGGGTCATTTTAGAATACTAAAGTATTTAATATACTAAAATTTTACTGCCTAGATAGAAAGCTACATAAATCCATTCCAATACAAAATATATTCAGATATCTAAATGTCAGCTACATTGCAATGTTTAACAGGCGCCCCTTGTCCAGAGCGATTTACAGTGTTTTACATGTCTCCACCTTAGTTTAACTGTCACTCCTCTGTCTCTCCCCCTGTTCAACTTTGTTGGCAATTAATATTCACCAGACACCTTATTAGGAATGCCTGTTCAATTGGTTGTAAACACAAATATCAAATTAGCCAATCAGATGGCCACAGTGCATTTAGAGATAGAGATAGAGATAGAGTCTAAACTATATATTAGCTTTATAATAATTTTTTGTAAAAAATCACAGTTTAGATGTTAAGGATTTACTTTTTATGATGTGTGTGCCTGTTTTTCCTGCTATTCAACATTAAAGAAACACATTTGGAATAATTCACTTTACATTTGGAAAAACTCAGTTAGTAGCCTAGAGCCAGATGCTATTAGCCTATTTTTTGTGAATCCATATGGAGGCATACAAGTTCTTAATTTTCCATATGTTGAAATTTTCAAAGGAAAATCTCTGGCTTCAAAACATTCTTTGTAAATGTGAATGGGGTCTGAGACTCGTTTCTAGGAGTACTGTGTGGAATTTCTACCCGTGTTCACGTGGGTTTGCTCCGGGTGCTCCAGTTTCCTCGCGCATTCCAAAGACTTGCATGATATGTTAATTGGTGTCTCTCAATTTCCCGCTAACATATTATTGTGTGTGTGGCCTATGATGGATTGGCGCCCTGTCTAAGGTTGCATCTTGATTCTTTTTACCTTTAATCTTTTTTTAAATTTTATATTGTAGAGACCGGCTGCTGCCAGGTAAATAACATTTACCTAACAAACTATAACTTAGTTTATGTTGAAAATATAGTTTTTTTCAATACCATTAAGGCAACATACTGAAGATTATATGCAAAACAAATAAGGCAGTTACTACGCAGTAAGATGTGGACCTTGTGCCAAAAGGTGAAATAGAATGTAAACACATTGTAGTTGAAAGTGAGACATTTTGTCACTATGCTTGCACACAGCAGAATTGGTCCTCTGCATTTAACCCATCCGTGCAGTGAAACACACAAATACACACACA
>JAOUQT010000018.1:11030576-11042196 GCA_025769995.1 Xyliphius kryptos
GGAATGGGGCTCACAGACAGAAACTGAAAAACATGCAGGGTTCCAAAAGTTGCAAGATTTGTCGTCAGCCGCTTTAAAATTAACAGAAAAAAGACCTAGAGGGTCTGAAATTTTTTCCAGTTGTTAAATATCGACACCTGATCTCAAAACAATCTGTACCCAGCTGTCCTACACTGTTGCTGCTGCCTGGCCGCTCAAGAAGGAGTCGTTAAAAGTAAAAATAAAATAGTGAGGACGTCATTACATACGTCACATTTAAGAAGTAACGTAAAGTTGTTGTTACGTTGGTCTTAATTTCCTGAAATAAGATGTGTACTTCTGTTGGACTGACAGCATTGTAGTCCTGGAGGATGGACTCAATGGACTCATATAGTTTATATAATTTTTTTTACTATTGTTAAATATGGACACACATGGATAAATGTGGACTGATCGCCACACAATCTGTACATGGCTGTCCTACACTGTGATACTGCCTGGCCGCTCAAGGAGGATGAGCCCCCACTGAGCCTTGGTCCTCCCAAGGTTTCCTCCTAAGAAAACAATATTATAACAGGGAGCTTTTTCTTGCCACTGTTGCTTTGGCTTGCTCTTTGGGGGTGTGAGCTTTGAATTTTGTAAAGCTGCTTTGTGACAACACACTGTTGTAAAAAGCGCTATATTAAATAAATTACTTGAACTTGAGCTCATCCCCATGCTACAGGTTGAGGTGTTGTGTATGCGCTAAAATCTAATTGGCTCACTGAAATGAGTGGGAACATGCATACACCTGGACTGGTGAGGTAAACGTTTAAAACCGGCTAAAACCATAAAGTTAAATAAACCGAGCTTTTATTAGACTGCCCTCTGAAATACAGCCATGCGTGACGTTTGGAAAGCCCCTAAAAACAACAAGCGGACCCAATCAAACACTGCGCCAACACGGAGTGGTCTGATGTTTGAGTATCTGTTAATGAAGCCAACTCAGTTTAAATTTGTTTACACATTTTAATACTGTCATAATATTTATATGATTCCTCAGAGCTGCACCGGTGAGCTCGGACCTGCACACGCATGATCCCCGTCGCCTGGCTGGGATAGGCGGGAGTGCCGCCGCACCTGGACGGATGAGCGAGTGGAAACTGCAGGCTGAGGTAAATGTCCTGCTGGAAATGTATTACTCTTAATTAAAAACAATAAACATGACTTTTATAAGTTTGCGTCATGGAATAGAAGCATGGCTTATGTTTGGAAACCAGAAAAAATAAAAATCGCATTTAAATCCCTGGCCTTTATCAGTGCATCAGATCTCATGTTGGTTTAGATTTCCTAATTCTGTAGTCTGTTGTGTTTTTCTCTCTTTAACACAAATACAACAGGATGACCTGAAAGAAAGCAGTTTGTACTGTTGCATATAAATCATTTTTTTCCTTCAAAAACTAATTGGTTCTAATTGATTGTAATTAACTACACTAACTTTGTTTTCTCCACTGAGCTCATTCACATGACCCCTCCTCCCACTGAATGTGAGCTTTCCTTCCTTTTGGCATTTGCACTCAGGATAACTTTTACAATGAAATTATTTTATGTGCAAACCTGTTATCTTTAGCCCATAACTTCCACTTGGATAATGTCAACACTCCACTGGCAACAGTTTGTTCAAATACAGTTTCCGTTTGCTAAAAGGCCATGTTTGAATGCATTGTGGAAAAATCTGAAACATGGAGCCATTAAATTCTGAATGTCGACGGCCATTTGCCGTGATCTGTGATTCTCTATCATTTATTCATTCATTATCTTCCACTTAATCCTAATGGGGTCGGCCATCCAGGGTCGAATGTTTCAGGCGCTGGGCAAATACACCCTGGACAGGACGCGCTGGATGTTCAAATACATGCACAAAGACTATATGGGGCAATTTAGAGCAGTCATTCATTTATTCATTCATTCATTATCTTCCACTTATTCCGCTTTAAGGGTCACAGCGTGGTTCCCCATGCCGATCCAGGGGAGAACGTCTTAGGCGCTGGGCAAATACACCCATGACAGTGCGCCAATTTATCGCTGGACACACACACACACACATACACACACAGACTAAAGGGCCAATTTAGAGCAGCCAATTTCCCTTGAATTCATATTTTTGGACTGTGGGAGGAAACCTGAGAACCCGGAGGAAACCCAGGCGGACACAGGGATATACTCAAGGTTTGAATCCCCAGCGCTATCCACTTAGCCACCGTAAACCCACTTTCGTTTGTTTGTTCGTTATCGCCATCGACCCCAACACCTCGGCTGGACTGGGGTCTTTGCGAGAACCTAAAAAGCTGACACTTTGCTCCGTCATTCCTTATCGTGTCTTTGTAAAACCTACGGATAAATTCCCGCAATAAAGCAACTGCATGGACACCGTAGTCCCAATTTAGACAATATTCATTCCACATATTCATTTCAGATTTTTAATCCCCACAAACCTCCCTCTATAATAATACGTTCATTAGAAATTTTCATGTTAACAAGTTCTCCCACGTAGCATCGTACAGGTTTTTCCGCTAGTTTACTCCTATACAGGGGAAATGTGTACGTGATGGTCCTTAAAGCACTCTGCAGCTGCAGTGCTGATTGTCCTCGTGGAGGTGGAGCTGCATGAGGTGAGGAGAGAAGAGGGAAGTAGGTGGACAGAAAGGAAAGAGTGAGACGAAGTGATTAGCTGGTGATTCATCAGGTTTCCTGACGAGTGTCCGTACTGATGCAGCTTTAATAAGTGCACAGTATGCAGACCGTGGGAAAAGAGCCAGCCCTAATGCGCCAATTTGCCGACTCCGGATCTTCGGACGCTGAGGCGCAATAAAGCATGCTGGCGATAAAAATGACACAATTACCGCAACGCTCCGGCCGCCTAATTGCATCTGATCGCACTTTCTATCCCTTCCTTGACGTGTCTGGGTGAACTCCTGTGCGGTAATGAAAGCCTATCCGGGGCACACTCGTCTTAGGCCGCCCTGATGGACAGGAACGGAACGGGGAACCAATTTAGCCCGTCGCTATCTCGCTATAAAGTGCGCCTGGGTGATTCAGTGGCGGCTTCACATTTTCAAGCACGACTGATGCGTGCTTTATAGCCGGCTATTAGTGCTCTGACATTTTGTCCATCATCATAACACAGCCAAGTGATTTAATAGAGCTTTGAATATATGAGCTAAAAGCTTTGATCCATTACAGGTCTGCACTACGCTCAGCCGCAGCTTTTTATCATCTGCGGGAACCTGGTTTACTTCTCCTTGAGATTTTCTCGAAGTGGTTTGTGGGGGGGGAATGGGGGTTAAAAGCTTCGTTTGCTTTACTTTTGTGCTGACGCTCTACGGACCGGGATGGATGGTAGCTGTTGGGATTGGGTGTTAATTTGGTCACTGGTTTGGGACAGAATCCAGATGGTGTGGGTTGTGTTTACACTGAGTCCTAATCTGATTTGGGAGCCTATACCATCTTCCTGGGAGTCTTTTTTTTGTATTATAAATCAATCAAATGCTCAGGAATCGGATTGGTGCTTACAGTCTAAACAGAAACTGAACATCTCAACAACTTCGTGTTCATCTCTGATTTATGATTTTCTATTTACTTTTTCCCAGACATCGACTCGGTTAAACATAAGAGTCATAGCTGCGATCGATTCATCCGACACAAGCGGCAGATTTCTGATCTATGGAGAGACTCAGTCCACGCTGTGACAGACAGGTAAGTGTACATACTACTTTTAAGTTTAATTATAATAAAGAAGTTGTTATGGTGCTGGGTTAGTAATTTAAGGGTTGTGGGTTCAAATCCCAGATCCACTGAGGTAACCAGTGTGGGTCCATGAACAAGGCCCTTAACCCTAGTTGCTGCAGGGGGGCTGTAAGTAACCCTGTGTTACATAATCGGAATACTTGTAATTTGCTTTTGATAAAAGCATCTGTCTAATGACCAAATGTAATGTAAACTGACTGTACTCACACTAATTAGGGATAGTTTATTAATAATGTGATTCATTTTTGGATGTGTTTTTGTGCCACGCCCCCTTTCCCCCATAGTACTCTATTGAAAATGTTTCATTAACTTTTCTTGTGAATTTTGAACATCTTTACAGGTCTTTACTTCTTTTTTTTCCTTTCTTTGGTTTTGTTTTACAGTCAGGTCTTTTTGGTCAGCCTTTGTTACCGTTTAGCAGTTTGGCATGTTCTCCACATTAGCATGATTACCATGTTTTTATCAAGTTAGCTTGATTGTTGTTTTTTTTTGTTTGTTTTTTTTAGCCAATTGAATGATTTTCAAGCCGATTTAAAGTTTGTTAATAAAGTTTCCCTTGTAGTTAATGATTAAATGTTCAATTAATTTGCGTGAAAAAGCCAACTTCATGTTCTTCTTATTTTATTTCTCAAAAATTTGACAGTATCTTAGTACCCATAGCCGCTTAGGTTGCTTGTAGTTTTTGGAGCAATATGGTGTACAGTTTTCATGCCATGACCCTTTTTCGGAGCACTTTTTCCCTATTAGGATCTATTGAAGATGTTCCATCAGCTTTTCTTATGTATTTTAAACAACTTTACACCTCTTCTTTATGTTTTTTTTTTTTGTTTGTTTTTTTAGCCACACCTAACCTTTCAAAGACAACTTTTTGAAGTTTGTTCCATTTATGTTATTAATTAAATTAGTCATGTTATAAACTTATAACATCTGAAACATCTGATCGACGTCTACACTTCATTTTCATCATCTTTGCATTTTTCACGTTCTGATTAACTCACCATGTCTTTTTATATGCTTCTGACTAATTACTAACTAATTAAGTCGTTCAACAAGAATTATTAATGTTTGCAATGATTGTAAACTAACACATTTAAATCTTAAACATCTCGACTTTCACACTTCATTTTCAAGTACTGTCTAATTACTAACTAATTAATCTCGTCATTTGCATTTAAATCTCTTTAATGTTTGTATTGTACTGTGGAAAAATCATGTTGGGCTCTAAGCTTTACTTATTAAGTCCTTAAGTTCCTTAAGTGCATATTAAGGGGCAGTGGAAGGCCACTGGTTGGGAGATTTGGGCTGTAAATCACATCTTTGACTGTGGTTAAGGCCTCTTAAAAGGGCCCCTTAACCTTATCGGCTCTAGGGACGTGCTCTCTTGGCCGACTCTGAGCTTCTACTTCGAGTCGGTCTTTTTAAAAATGCACTTGTATGCAGAATGTTTGTGTGTGTTTGGTGTTGGCCGAAGTTCAGACCACGCTTGTGAATATTTAATGCGAGAGTTTTGCAGAGGCCCTCGGTGGCAGCTTGTTCGTTTTGTTGTTCTATGTAGTAAACAATAAAGGAAGTAGGTGTTGAGCTGTCAGTCATGCAATTCCACCTTGTTATATTTCATCATGCTCAATTACCTTTATGTCACAGTTTATATTTACACAGATTGTGAGATTTCAAAGTTGAAGAAATGTTGGTATGGGTATCGCAGTGGAGTATTGGTTAGCATTAGGGTTTAGTTAGTTTGGTTTTTGGGGTAAAGTGGAACCATGGGGCTCAGATTTTGCCCCTTGTGAACATACCCCTGTGGGTAAAATGGCATTATGTTTAAATGTATGGATATGTGATCTGCCTAGATTGTTTTTCCACCATTTGCCTTGTACGGCTCATTAAATTGGATTGGCTAAGCCGTGAGAGTATTGACAACTGCACACACCATTGAGTGCTCCACATTCGTATCAATGTTGATATATTCCTGATGTTTTATATAAACTTAGTTTTGTAATTTGGCCACTAAATGGACAAAAAATGTCCATCTGAGAAACTGGAAACCTGTTACTCAGCGATCAGCGTTTGCTTTAAACAAGACTAGTTTATGTCAAGGAAGACCAGATTTTACTTTCAATAAATGCTTGTTTTTTATCATAGTATGTTTAAGTTTTTTATAAAAGCAATAAGTCACTCGAGATTGTGTATTATTGTGAATACATCACAGAAAAGAGGTGTAACTGTACTCTGCTATGCATCGGGCCTAATGACACAGCTTTCCTGTGATTTATTCAGGATATAAATAAACAGGATCTTTAGAACACGTTGTGAGTGGTTGCACTCCAGCCTTCATTATAAACAGGGTGGTAGCTCTGGTTAGGATGCTGTACTATCAATCAGGGTTCAAAGGTTGAGGGTTCAAATCCCAGGTCCACTGAAGTTACCAATGTGGGTCCTTGGGCAAGACCCTTAACCCCTTATTGCTCCAGGGTCCCATAGTAACCCTGTGTTTGTGGCTTGTAAGTGGCTAAGTGTAAGTGGTGGTGTAAGTGGCTTTGGATAAAACCATCAGCTAAATAAGTAAATATAAAAGTAATGTAAATGTAAACAGCCAGTAGAGGTCACTGTTGCAGCAGCAGACCTCTGTGCTGCTCAAACTTGCTGCATCGTTGTAATTACGACTTGCACTTCATATCCCAAATCACTAATTTTAATAGATTTGGTTTGAAGTCCGCAGTTCTATTTTACTGTCTCTGTGGCGACTCTGATCATAAACATGTCACCTCAGAGCCTTTTTTTTTTTCTGAACTCCCGTAACGTTGTTTCGCAACGTCGACCCATGCCTGCTCCTCCGTGATTATTTACCCACCTGAACGAATGCTGACGCCTACTTTAACATTAAGGGATTTCCACCGAACAGCTGCCCCCGGACAAATCCGACCCATCCCTCATCCTCATTATGTCGCAGTCCTGGCTGTTTAGAAGTTAATGAGCTGCGAGGGAGCGCTTAAAACCACCATCATGGTTGTTGCTCTCCTCCGTTGGGATGTTTATGGCTTTTACATGCTGCTTTTCTGTTCAATTAGTGCCGCGGAAGAAACAACGGCGGGTTCAGGCCCACACAGGCCGACTGCAAAGATAAACGAATGACTTTTGTGCTCGCTGGCGAGCTGATACATGCTTACACGGGTCAAACTCGAGAAAGCTGGCACCATTGTTTGAGCAAAAATATGTGGACATCATTATCATGTCTTATGGTTTTGATTTTGTAATAACGGCCAAGTTAGTTACATACGCTTTTATTTAACACTGTGTTCAGCGTTATGTGGCTTTTTGTGCCAAATTAAAAACATTACGCCTGTTGATGTGGATTTTCTGGACTGCTCGTATTGGTCCATGCAGCTTTCAAACTGTAATCAGAACCCCTCTAGAGGTCGTCTGGAAATAGCCTGAATCCCACCCTCCCATGTGGCCTCGGTCTGCTGGGTTGGTGTGCAACAAGACTCGATTGGCAGCTTTTATAAAACATTCTATAAAACATACAAAAGCTCGTTTTAATCTATAATCTACCCAAAACTCGCCTCCAGACCAAAACACCTGCAAACGCTCAAGGTCAGCAACACCTGTAAGCGTTATCTGTCCGCAGTCACATGCTGTAGCTAGTGCTGTGTATTACCTTTAGGCACGACTAATCCGAGGATACTTACGACTAAAGAGATCAATCACAAAGGTGTAGTGGGTGTTAATAGCACTGTGCTACGGTCAAGACCTTGATAACTTGAAAGTTGAAAGTATTGGTATGTAAGACATATAGGGTGCCTTGTCAAACCACTAGGATATCTAGGACCTACAGGAGAATCGAAATATTGTTTCTCTCCATAGGTGAAGAGAGAGGGGCCGCTGTGACTATTCGCACTGCCAACTTGTAGTAATGAAAAAAAGTCAGGATGAGGAAAAAAAGCAGAACAATTAGTGTGAGGTTTGTGGCAGTGAAAAATATAGTGTGAGTTGTGACTACGCTGTCCACGCGTTTGCTTTCTTACGGGAATTTATCAATAGGGTTTTCAAGGACATAATAAAGAATGACGGAGCCAAGTTTCCTTGTAGGTACTCTGTAGATACTCGCCAAGAACCTAATCCATCCGAGGTGTTGCGTTCAATGGTGATAGCAAACAAACAATTGAACGCAGGAAAGCAAGAACCTGTTTTTTTCCCAAGGATAGAGAATCACTGTACCAAGTTTCAGCCCTGTAAGTACTCACCAAGACCCCGATGTAACACTGGCGAGGCAATCAAATTGCGTTTGATTGCAATACTGAACGAAACATCGTGGTTCCAGGAAGGTGTGTGACTTAGTGGTAAGGCATGTTCGTTTCTTAGCGCTGAGGCTTCCCGATTTGAATCATGGTTTAAGTAGAGTTTCTTTCCGTTTATGTATGGGTTTTCTCTGGGTTCTCTCGTGTCCTACCACGGTGCGAAAACATGGATTTAAGGTGAATCTGCTCCTTTAAATTTCCCCTTAGTCTGTGTGTGTCCCAAGCCCGGAAGAGTGTAAGGATTGTCTAATATGCAAGTTCATTGCTGTGGTGACCCCTGAATAATAAAGGATAAAACGCCAAAAGAAGAGGAAGATTGAACGTGGGAAGGTGAAAAGTGAAGGACATGATATTGGGAATCCCAGTGCCCAATTTCAGCCTTGTAGGTCCTCAGGAAGTGAGAGAGTTAATAATGAGCCAGTGAGTGCTTTGGCATTTATAGGTGTAGATTATAGAAATGAACCATACACATTATTCCATCTCAAACATGACTCCAACAAACCTTACATTTTTAAGTGCTAGCTTTGATTTTGAGGGCAGGTCATTTACCCTCTTGATCATTAGCTGAATACTCAAGGTCCACCATGATTCCGCCGTACATGGCAACGTTATTCCTAAAGTGCTGCCGGACCACTTTTATTACACTTTGAACAACTGTCGAGACGATCTAGTGGAACCCACTGATAATGTCAGTGCACATTTCATCCATCATCTGTTCTGAGAAACGGAGCCTCATTAGTATTTTAACTCCTGGGGTTCTCACTCACGAGACGACTAAGACTTTATGCTGCCACGGTAACATATCGTCTGCTCATCCTGTTGCCATACGGCATGTTTGCGAGTTAATAAAGTATTAGTATGCCAATTAAAAAAATAAGCTTTTAAAATGGTTTAAATGTTTAAAGGCTAAGCGCCACCTAATGGATCACCCTGAAGATTTTATATTTCATATTTCATATTACAGTCTCTAAAATGTAAATGTGAATATAAAATTTAAAAAGCATATTTAGTTTACTTTAAGTACTTTAAGAGTTGAAACGGCGGAGATGACTGAGTCGGACTGTGAATGTTCCAGCGCTGGTTCGTCTGATTCTGAAGATATTTTTTAGAGATGAAGAGGATGAATCTGCAGTGACTGTTGGGTGCGTTGTCTTTAGTAACAAAATTGAGCCGTTTAAATTTGAGTTAGAAGAGACTACCAGAGCCTCAATGCACAACCTGAGCCCGTCATCAGAACTGGGAATTCTAACTGGTAAGAAGCAGGCTCTTAAACACCTCTTGTTAACTTCTTTACATGTCCATGTTTTTGGTAAAGCATGCGGTTACAGCTCGTGCTGGCATTTAATTGTGTAGCCTTTATATGCTGTGGGAAGAGAGAAAGCCATGGGACAGAAGCGGGACTTTTGGCGAGTTCCATCAGCCGAACAGCGGCAGTTTGAAGGTTAATACTGTCTGTCATAAAGCTCGTTCCTGTCCCAGCCGTTGTACGAGTCCTGCTTTTCACATCCCATAGTTGTGTTACTTGTCTGGCACGAAGTAAGTGCTACAAATAACGCAGTGAGCGGACGCTTCTTCTAAAAGTCTGTCCTCTTTTTTCTTTTTTTGATAATGTGTGATCTTTGGGTCATTTGTGCACAACGATGCCACTGTCCACTGAACTACTGGAGCCCAAAACCACACACCCTTTTTGTCATTTTGAACATTCAGTTCATCTGCTTTAACTTCTTGTCACATATGATGTATATACAAACTCCGAAGACCGCGGGAGGGGGTCTAAATGAAGGTCTTTTAAGCCAGATTCCTTAAATTTGGAGGGTAGAAAATTCTTACCATCAATAATCACTAGTTAGGAACTTATGCTGTATTTATGTATTTTTTTTTTGTTTTGTATTAGCTTTTGCATAGACCTTAAAATGTCCAATTGAAAATTAAAATATTAAGATAATTGGTACATTAAACGTGTCAGGATACCCAGAAAACATTGTGTATTCGACAAGAAAGCTGATTTTTCCCCCCACGAGTCTAATGAAAGCAAACTTAACGTTTCCTCAAATGATTTTGGATTATAAACATGAATCGTGTTACTGTGTACCGTGGAGCATCCTGGTAAAGATTACTACACACAAGTGCAGCTGATTTTGCGGCTCCTGCCAGGTGGTTATCTCAAAGCCGTCGTACAGAGCATCTCATCGCCAAGGCAGACGTGCTCTGGGATGAAACTCTCGCTCATCATCATTTTTGAGAGGTAATGTAGCATCGCCTCGGCTGTGTGATCAGATCATGTCGTGTATAAGCACTTTAGGAAGAAACAGCTTTCGGAAAAAAAACCAAAACTATTTAAATAGTCTTCTCCTTAGCACAGACACAGTCGAGTATAATTAACATTGTCTTTGTTACAGATCAGTGTGGAATAGTCTTATTATGCGCACTTAATTATATTTGCATGATTAATTTCACATTATTACACAATAACTCAAAGTCAGAAAGTTTGGAGTACAATTCATTTACTCTGTTGCATAAAACTAAGTGACAAATTGAAAACAATGCTGATCCTTTTCTTCCAAAATGCACTGCACATGCGAAAGTGAGGGGAAACCAAATTATTAAAAATAATAAAGTAATCAGGAGATGATAAACGCTAAACTAAATTCAAACCTTTTTAACACTAAAAAAGGCAGTCAACAAAATTTTTCGTGGTGTGTGCGCGCAGATTTCCCCCGGTAGCCTGCTGCGTGCCACTCAGTGTTTGATGTTATACTAATGAGCCGTAGTGCGTCAAAGAACAAAGAACTTTCCATCCCATGTTTGGGTAGAGTTGGTATTAGGAGAAACTTACAGAATCCCAGTGTAAGTCTGAAAACTAACTGCGGTTGTGGCTCATGACAGGCGTTTTATTACTGGAAGTCAAGCACGGGAATGCGTCCCGGTTTCAGTCATTCATAAATAATAATGATAATAATAATGTTTTATTTTTATAGCGCCTTTCTAACACTCAAGGCAGATTTACATAAAATACAACAAAGAGTTAACATGTAAAATATACAGTAAACACAAATAGAGCACAGCAAAATAAACACAAGAGAGCTAGAAGGAAAATAGAAAAGTTTTAAGAAGAGATTTAAATTCCTGAAAAGTTAAAGTAGATCTAATAGTTCAATGGAGAGAGATCCAGAGGGTGGGAGCTCCAACGGCAAAGGATCTCCCACCCATGGAGGAAAGCCTGAACCTGGGGACGGTAAGAAGATCAATGGAACGCAGCGACCGGGTTGGAATATAGTGATGGACTAAATAGCAGAGCTATTGGGGAACAAGATCATGGAGGGATTTAAAAATTATGAACTTTTACGTTCATAACGTTCTACGTTTATGAACCGGGAGCCAGTGTAGTTTGGATAAAACGGGTGTCATGTGATCAGATTTTTTGGTCTGTAAGAATCCTTGCAGTAGAGTTTTGGATGTATTGTAAGATTTTTATGGAAGACCATAGAGAAGAGAATTACAGTAATCAAGATGTGAGGAAACAAAAGCATGCACCAGAGAAGGAATGAGAGAGTTGG
>JAOUQT010000018.1:11049103-11059633 GCA_025769995.1 Xyliphius kryptos
AATTTCCATTTTGTACGCTTATGTTTCAACATCAATGAGGGACGTGTTATCTGATGATAATGATGTGATGGGCAGTGACTGTCATGTACCACTAAGGACGTCATATGACATGGACTACATTGATGAGTTTGTTTATCTCCCACATTGTCTCTATGGAATGGTTTAAATCAGGTGTTAAGACACCCTACCTTTCAGCCACGCCCACTCTCACACAGTCCCACAACGATACACCCCTATGTTCTTTAAGGCGTACCACTGCTCCTGTTGAAGTGGCGCGTTCAGGAGTTAGTGGAACTGCACCACTCCCTCGAATTGCACAGTACAGTACTCAGTAAATGGATATGTGTGTATATATATGTATATGTATATATATATGTATATGTATATATACATATACATATATATATACATATACATATATATATAGCATCAGGGAGTGTCTACAACCCCCCAGAAGTTGTTCAGGCAATGCAGCTCCTCCAGGATGGGACATCAATGCATTAGCAGGCCACTAATATGCATGTTTCTGTTTCTGAAACAAACTCCATGAGGGTGGTATAAGGGCCTGACGCCCACAAGTACGGATTGTGCTTACAGTCCAACACTGTGCAGGGCAATTGCCATTTACCAGAGAACACCAAGATCCTTCCTTGGTAACCTGTTCTTCATGGGTGAGAACAGGTATACATTGAGGGCATGTTACGGATGTGACTGAGTCTAAAGATGCCCTGAAAAATGTTTTGCTGAATACAATATCCTCTGGTATGACCAGTTTGTTGGCTGGTCAGTAATAGTGTAGGGAGGCATTTATTTGGAGGGCCACCCAGCCCTCCATGTCCCAGATGTAACCTAACTACCATTAGCTACTGGGATGAGATCCTCAGACCTATTGTGATAACATATGCTGGTAAAGTGGGCACTGGGTTTCTTCTGATAGATGACAATTCTAGGCCTCATGTGGTTGAAGTTCATGCAAGATGAAGACATTGATGATATGGACTGGCCTGTCCATTTCCCAGACCTGAATCCAATTGAACAAATCATGACTCTCTCCATCCACCAATTTCAACTAAAGTTGATTTTCTAATTTTATTTTAAGTATGATTTCAATTCCAGGCCTCCATGGGATATTTTAATTTACAATGATAATGTTTATGTTTTTTTTATTCAAAATCCTTTATTGAGTTAATGTTTGTACAAAAGTTATTGTGAAAAAAAGTCTGAGGTATTGTGCAAGTGCAAGTAGCATACCAAACTCTAGTGTTTAAAATGCTTGTGTTTTTGATGGCAATTCTGATGACCTGAGCATAACAACTATTCCGTTCCAACATCTTTTATCATCTCTTTATGGATCTGCTTAAAACCTGAATATTTCAAAAGGAGGTGATTGCATGTATTGAAGTGCATTGCTAGCTTCCATAAACACTTCACCACTGCTGTTCACATTGAAGAGCAGGGAAAGGGAAGCAGCTTTTCACCCTGGCTTGCTTGTCTGCTGCATTTCCGTCCACAATCACCCGGCAAGACACTGAACTCATTCACAGCCTTTTTTACAGAGCATTTGGTTTGGAGAATGGAGGGGGGAAAGCTAAAGTGCCTCATTAATGTTCTAAGAGAGGTCTCATGGAAAGGGCTGACATAATTCTGTAATGTAAATCAGTGATGTGATTAAGTGCGATGTACATAAAGCCTAGTTCTTAAAGGACAGCTAGTGAACATGACATCCTTACATCCTGCCCACATTCAGTGCCAAAGTAACAGCAAGTTAATACTTTATGAGGGACAAAAATAATAGAAATTAAATATGTAAAGGAAATGAAATGTTTCCCTGTGAATATATATTCATAAGCGAGGGAAGGATAGTCACTCCTTTATCAAAAATTTTGACAGCATACTGGAAATGAAATTCTGTGTGAATAATAATGGAATCATTTTAATACACTTCTTACTCCAGAGTATCACACACACATACAGCACAAAAAAACCTGCATGTACTGAAATGAAACCATTGTACGAGTATGTTAAATTTGTGTTTTAAAATTTCTATAATGTTTCCAAAGCACTTAAAGTTAAAATCTACCCTGAATAACAGTAAATTATATAGCTGTTTACATATAAGTGTAAACAGGAAGTAGCTTATTATGGGCAGCACAGTGTTCAGTGATGATACCTCATGCATGGAGTTTGACTATTCTCTGTGTATATATGGGTTTTATGCTTCATGCATGCTAAGCAAATTGAGATGCCAAATTCCTCCATAACATGAATGTAAACTTAAGTGAAACAAAAATGGAAAAATAAATATGTGTATTAATGTGTAATCATTAATAAATGACAATATATGTCAATTTTTAAATTGCCATGGAACAAAAAGCTTGCATTTTGGGATATACTATTTTAGAAAATAATCAACTTCAGGTTACTAACTGTAACTCATCTATATCTTTATACATTCAGACATTAGCTCTTTATGCTTCAACATTTATTTTCTTTTTTGTACAAAGTCAGAGTTTGTATGTGAATGTCTTATCACAATTTTCACTGAAAAGCACATCTGCTCTCCTGTTTTGAGTGGACATGGCAGAACTCCCGTTACCTCCCCCGAGGAAGTCTCGGCTGCTGGTCAGGTTATAATAAGGTGAGTGATCTGCACTTCTTGCCTTTTTGTAATTCCAAGAAGTCTGCTGTGTTTCGATAAGCCTCTCGGAGTGCTTCAGGAGAACAGGAAAGTGAGCTTCAGCTTCAGAATATCAACTAGCATGCCTGACCAGCGGCAGCTGTGGGGATGTCTGAGAATGAATAATGAAATGACAAGCAGCTGAACATGTTACTTTGCTGGATGTCACACAGGGAATATCACCAGGCATGAAAGGTGCAGATTATATATATTTCTCTACAAGTGCACAGTGTCATGCTTAGAGAGAGAGAATGGACATCAGGAATCAAAGGCACACTGTTCCACAAACATCCCAAAGCTAATGTTCTTGACCTGGAGAAGAATTTTGGTATTCATGCTGCTAGTGGTCCCTGACTTTCTGTAACCTGTCGATTGGGTTCACTTAGAGTCAGTTTAAATTTCCAGATAAACAAAACGTACTACTGCCCCTTAAGTACCAACAAAAATCACATTTTGTGTCTAAATGTGCTGCATGTTCTTTTATATATAAAGTAAGTGCGGATAATGTTAAAATTTCTGTTTTATTTATAAAAATTTATGTTTTTAATGATCCATTTAAACTGTAATACCCAAACTAGCTGTGTTAACCCAGCCATATCAACTCATACAATAATAATATTTGATGTTTAAATCCCAGACCATATATTTAATATATTATATATACATCCTATATTAATATATAGGGTTATGCACAAACTGCTGACAAGCATGATAGAGAAATTAAGCAATTCTACAAGGATTTTACACATGTACTTGAAGAAACGCTTAAGCAAATCCGAATTGACATCACATGTCAGAGTCGGGAAAATGCAAAAGAAAGCGAAATGCTTGGGAAATATGACTATGTTACTAGAAAATATAGAGGTCAGACCCTTGTTGACTTCTCTTGCTGCAGGCCTGTATTCCAGCTCACAAAAACATCCTAGCCTTTTACTGTAGTCATCACAAAGATGGCAAGAAACTTGTTAAATCGAAGAAGTTGTGTGAGTAACTGTGTGGTGAACATACTGTACACATTGATGTTCAAAAAAATCAACCACCACTTAACTAAGTATTCCATGGCAGAATTAGTTACATGATATTCGATTCATGGTCCAGATGACATAGCAGTGAACTGCTCAGGTTTGGAGAAGAGATGGTGCTGTAAAAGCTTCATAGTGTCTGTATAGAAGTGTGGGAAAGTACAGGACCATCACAACCTGTTGCGAGAGATGTTGAAGCGGATGCTGTCTAAGCTATAAAAAGAGATTACCCAAGAACAAGGTGGATTTAGGCCAAGAAAAGACAAGAGGAATCAAATCACAAACTTCATTATGATCCTCTACAAAGAAAAAGAAAGGAACTAAGCATTTTTGTATTTTTGTTTCAGAAATTTTGCAAAGGCATGTTACATAAATGGCCAAATGTGGATAACTATGATTGGGATATGTTTCCCCTCACACCTGGTCCAACCCTCTCAGAAATCTCAACAGTCAACAGTGTGCATCAGTAAGGAACAGCATGGTCCAGCTAAATATATGGAGTCTGACAATGTGTATGACAGAATGTAACCTCTTGCTACTCCTGTTCAACATCCTAAGAGTATAAGTGATGTGAAAAGCACTACGAGAATTTATGGGAATATTCAGGATTGGTGGAAGGACCATTAATAATCTCAGATATGCTGATGGCATTGTCTTATTGGGCCACATCAGGGCCACAAGCATGGTCTGGATTGTAATGTCATCTGCCTCCTAGGACTGTATGTAGAACTACTATTTTGAAAGTTTTTGAAGATCTTAAATCTAATTTGATATTTTTGTGTTAATTGACTAAATAAACCTCACTTGTTTCCTACAACCTTATGTCAGCTTAGTGTTACATTTAATAAAGTTGATACATTTAAGATTTATTTATATAGCACTTTTTACAATGGAAAATTGACACAAAGCAGTTTACATATAAGGTATAATATTATAATATTATATAAAATGTAATATAATCATGAGGTTTAAATAAGGTTATTATTTATACCTACTCAGCAAGCTAGATGAAGACTGTGGCAATGAAAAATCCTTGTGATGATAAGAGTAAGGAAACTTAAGGTTTCTCAGAAGGGAACCCCATCCTCATTTGATCGGTTACAGATTAGCAGTCTGTAAAAAGAGTCATTGAAGGAGTTTGTAAAATTGACAATCTGAATGGATCAGGTACTTGTAAGAGACAAGGTTAGGTTCAGCACTTTCTCAGTGGTACCTCAGTAGAAAAAATAGACATAGCAGAGAAAGAAATTATTAGAAATGGACATTGTAAAGGAGTAATTTATGAACTATGAAATGTGGTAGAGTACAGATTCTTGCAAAAATAGCAAGACCAGCATAACTAGAAGCACAGATATGAGGGCTCAGTGAGACATGGGACATCCAGACATCTCCGTTTATCAGAATTATTGACTAAACAAATGTTTTGAGCCTAGAAATTGAGACTGTGCCTGTGTTCAGAATATTAATTGGAAGACTGTTCCATAACTGGTGGGCTTTGTAAGATAAAGAACTATTAATGGTTCACTTAGATATTGTGAATCGAGTCTATTTTATAATAAAAACTAAATTGAATAAAGTGTAATTAAGACAGGGCTGATGTGATCATATCATTTAGTTCTAGTAAGAACTCTGGCTGCATGATTCTGCACTAACTGAGTATACACACTTCCATACAGACAACATGGTATTAAAATAATCCAATCTTGAATTAGTAGCAACATAAAGTAGCATTGTATTTCTTAATTTAGCATGAATGTTTCTGAGGTGAAAGACGGCTATTCTTCTATCCTCATTTGCCTGAGTTGGTCTTTTTGCTAGTTAGCTTAGCTACACTAGTAAATAGGAATCTAGGGTTATTTTTATTTTCTTCAATTAAATTAGTGATTTATGCTGATTTAATGGCACTAAGAACTTTCTATAGCTCAGGTGACTGTCCTTCCATGCTGTTTGAACCATTACAAGTATAGTTTGGTGCTACTTGTGGTCTAATTTTCTAGTATTTCATTTTATGATGCATGTATTATCATGATACCAGAGAGATATTTCTTCTTTCTAATTAATTTTCTTTTTAAAGGAGCTATGCTATTTAGAGCACTGCAGAATGTCAACTCCAGAATCCAGTTCTGTAGGGCTGGATGGTAATTCAATCAGTGTTAACTTAGGAAGTGTATTTACAAGTTATGTGCAGCCTCTAATGCAAATGTACACCTGAGGCTATAAAGTGGCAGAGTGGGTATATTATGATGAAGTTGTATTTTAAATGTGCTTAAGTAATTGTCTGAGATATAGAGAATATAATTATATTTTAAATATCTAAACCAAATGTTAATATTAAATCTAAGGTGAGACCACTCTATTAGTGTTCCTGTAATATTCTGATGGACTCCTACAGATTTTAAAATAGATACTAATTCTTTCCTAAGCGTGTCAAGTTGATTAACAAAATAAATAGTAAAATCCCCAATAATTATCATACTTGTATTATCTAGAGAAATTATTGGATTATAGATACACTCTGCAAATACAAAAAGAAATTTGGAATATTGTCCCAATTTTCTGTAAATAATAATCAATGGAATTAAATAAATAGGTTTATTTTGTTCTACACTGTATATATAGAGCTTCAAAAGAGGTATATTTATGAACTAGTTTTTCATTATGAATTACCACACAGTCTGGGCTCTGGAAGCCAACTTCTTGAGACACTTTTATTCTGGAGTTGCTTACGGTGAGAGACAGCAAGCTGGAGTTGGGTCTGCTCATACATCCTGAGCTCAGCCGCAAGGTTTTGGGGTTCTCCCCGTTGAACAAGAAGATCATCTCCCATCTCCTTTCGGTCGGGGACAGGTCTTGTCACTGTAGTTTTGGCATACAGGCCGAACGTTAGTGTAGAGTATCTAGCCTTCCTAGAGGCCCCGGAGAGGTAATGGAGGGTGCTCCAACTGGGGACTCCATCATTCTCCTGGGCTATTCAACGCACATGTGGTCAGTGACAATTTTACCTGGGGGGGTGTGATTATAAGGAACAGACTCCCTAATCTGTTTTGTTAATGGGTTTCTGTTTTAGTCACAGTTTGTTTATAATGAACAACATGTTCAAACATCATGGATTTCATCAGTGCACATGGCACCAGGACAACCTAGGACAGAGGTCAATGATCGACTTTGTAGTTGTGTTATCTGATCCCTGGCACTATGTTTTGAACACTTGGTCGAAGCTAATTACCACATGGTGGTAAGTTGGATACACTAGTGGAAAAGGAAGTTAGACAGGCCACACAGGCCAAAACGTACTGTAAGGGTCTGTTGGAAATGGAACTCCATTGTTGATGCGGCCATTTGGAGCTGTGGCTATAAGGTCTCTAGTGCCTGTTAAGGTGGCAATACCCAAACTTGGTTGTGAACACCGGGAGTAAAGGATGATGTCAAGCTGAAAAAGGCCAAACATGCTGCTGCCTGGGTGATTGTGGAAGCAAAACGTCGGGTCTGGGAGGGGTTTTGGAGGCCATAATGGAAGACTACTTGTAGGCCTTAAAAAATTCTGGCAAAGTGTCTGGCACCTCAGAAGGGGGATGCAGATTCCTGCTAACACTTAACAATGGGAGTGGAAAACAGTTGACCTTAACTGGGGATATTTTTGGATGGTGAAAAGAATACTTTGACAATCTCCTCAATCCCGCTGTTACATCTTTCATTAAAGAAGCAAAGGCTGGGGACTCAGAAGCTGATTCATCCAAGTCACTGAGGTATTTGGAAATCTCATCAGTGGCAAGGCACAGAGTACCTAAGGTTTCTGGATTCTGTAGGGCTGTCTTAATTGACTTTCCTCTGCAGCATCATGTGTCAGTTGGGTACAGTACCTCTGGACTGGCAGACTGGGATGGCGATCTCACTTTTTAAGAAGGGAGACTAGAGGAGGTTTTCCAATTTATTGGAATATTACACTCCCCAGACTCTGAGAGAAAGTCTATGCCAAGGTACTGAAGATGAGTATTTGGATGATAGTTAAACATCAGATTCGCTTGAGGAAAAAGGGGTTTTTAAAAACAATATCCTCTATACAAGCGACTGTTCCCTATGTAGGGGATGGGACGCTCTCTTAGAGATAGGGTGAGGATTTCTCCCATCTGGAAGGAGCTCGGAGTAGAACCGCTGCTCCTCCACATCAAGAGGAATCAGCTAAGGTGGCTCAGGCATCTGAATTGGATGCCCCCTGTATGTTTTCTCAAGATGTGTTCCAGGCATGCCCCACAAGGAGGAGGCCCAGAGGAAGTCACTTGGCTTGAAACCTTGAAATTCTTATGAATAAGTGGTGGAAGGTGATTGCATTTTTTTAAGCTTGCGGAACAAACACAGTGTCAATGTGCTGAGAATCTGTGGTTGTGGTTTGGTGGGATGAGTCTGTCCATGAATAGAAATCCTCTATTTTTCCCAAGAGGACTGCAAAACCTAGGCGACTTGGGAAAAGCCCATCCCAGCAGTAGAGGTCAGAATGCTCCCAAAAGCAGTCCCAATTCTTTTACATAATCTGTGCTGACAGTGCCACACAGATCAGGAGCCTGGGCAGGAGTCCAGTGAGCCTTTTTTATGCCATAGTCCTTCTGTAGGTGGGCAAGGGGCCAGAGATCATAATCCTAATGCGTGTGTCTTCCAAAAGTGTGCGGTAGTGATCTTTCAGGACCTGGCTGCGGCAGGTAGTTGTAATTTGTCCCCACGAGAAGAACAATGGTGTCAAAGTCGTCTAACTTTCAAAGTGCTGAGGAAAGCCAGGAAAAATAATTTAACAATAAATACTTTAGATAAGTAATAAAGAAGCTAAAAAAAGAGTTAAAAGAAACGTTCCTTAATAGTTACAAAAGTAACTGAGAGCCTTATCAATATGCACAATATACATTGTTAAAACACTCTTTAATTGAATCCTTTACTTTAACAGCCACAAATTAGCTTGTCTATGATAAATTTTCTCTGCCATAGAACACACTTTTTAGAGCTCATATTATTTTTAGAGTCTAATAGAGCTCATACAAAACAAGTATTACACTGAGTGATGTTGTTTCCATCTATAATGAATAATTGAGTCTATTAAATTGTATATACATTCAGGAAATTAAGAGTATTCCATTTCACATGATTGTCATATAAATAGACTTGCTAACAATGCGAGATTATGAATGTAATCAAAATACACTGGGGCGAAAGATATATTTAACTGTTTTTAACTGCCATTTGTGGTCTGGATAGGTGATTTTTTTGCAAGAGGCCCACAATAACTCCAATTTACTGCTGAAGAGAACAGGAATGGATGTAGTTGATTAGTATTTCTCTCTCCTTCTCTCTATGTTCCAAACATGCCATCTCCCCACTGTCTCTTGAGACCTTGTGTGATAGAGGAGGCACCCATGCTTTGAAGAGTGACAATGTCTCTATAAATACAGCACAGAAAATCAATTTCCCATTGACCCTAAGCTCTCCTGCTAAAGCACCCGCTCTAGTCACACCAGCTGATTACATAGTATGCCTGTATTCTTCTACCTCCTGCAAAGTACAAATTCTTTTAATATTTCACTTTTAAGTCAGAGAATAGTTTCAAAAATAAATAACTAAACTTGTTTGTCTTTGAAAGGTGGATCTTTTCAATCCACTAAATTGGTATGTGTTCTTAGACGTCAGCCATTTCTGCTAAAACCTTATGCAGCTCCTGATCTGACTTCATTTACTTTTATGTTGACGTGATAAGGTAATTCATCTCTCATGGGGAGGTTTTAAAGATCTGGGGTTTGAGCAGTAATATTGTATTCCCAATTTGCTTCTATTCAGCCAATTTTAAGTTTGACGCCTCGCACAAACTGCTGAACTCAACTAAATGAGGTCATCTGTCACAAGCAGGACTGTCCAATCTGTAATGGTGGATGGGTGACCATTTAGGACCACACTATAGTGAAAATGTGTTTTTTAAAATTGGTTTATTGTTCTAAGGTGTACCATGTTGTGCAATGCTGTATGTAACTTAATATGTTTTTAATTACAAACCCAATTTCAAAATTTCAAGGACAAAGTACAAACTGTAAATAAAAACAGAATTCAATCATTTACACATGTCAAAAACTGATATAGTATTAAAAATAGAATATAGACACTATATCCAATGTCAAAAGTGAGAGATTAGCTCATTTGAAATTTCATGACATCCATACATCTCAAAAAAGTTGGAATGGGGAAATAAGAGGCTGGAAAATTAAAGGTACAAAAAAGGAACAGCTGGAAGACCAATTGTCAATAGGTCATTAACATGATTGGGCATCTTGGGATTGGGAGTGGCAGAAGCTCTCAGAAGTAAAGATGGGAAGAGGATCACCAATTCCTCTAATTCTGCACCGACAAATAGTGGAGCAATATCAGAAAGGAGTTCGGCAGTGTAAAATTAGAATTTGAACATATCATCAACTAAAGTGCATCTGGAAGAATCTCTGTGTGTAAGGGTCAAGACTGGAAAACCATACTGAGTGCCTGTGATCTTCGTGCAAATAGACGGCACTGCATCACATACAGGCATGCTTCTATAGTTCTATAGTTCAAATAAGAAGCCATATCCAAACAAGATTCAGAAGCACTGACATTTTCTCTGGGCCCAGGCTCATTTAAAATGGACTGTAAAACTGTTCTGTGGTTAGACGAATCAAAATGTAGTCCTTTATGGAAATCAGGGACGCCATGTCATTCGGACAAAAGAGGAGAAGGACGACCCAAGGTGTTATCAGCACTCAGTTCAAAATCCTGCATCTCTGATGGTATGGGGTTGCATTAGTCTGTGTGGCATGGGCAGCTTACACA
>JAOUQT010000018.1:11132466-11144734 GCA_025769995.1 Xyliphius kryptos
GGTGCTCTGCTCAGCGCTAATGGCTTTGCTTTCACACTAACCTTTTTTTTTTTGTCTATAGAATTTCGCAAACAAGATTATTTATTGTAGTAAATAAATAAAGAGCCACCAGGGACTTAAAGCGACAGATTTGCACCTTTTACCTCTGAAGATACAGATTTTAAAGAATGCTGTGCTACAATAAAAGACCTAGGCATTTTAAAAACTACTAACAAGCTTCAGCATTGTTATGTACCATGTTTAAGTGTACTTACTGGAATTATATGTTTAAATTAATATTTACAGCGTAGTTTTATTAATACTAAAGTATACATCACTTCGTGTTTTAGCTATTGTGTAGTTTTAACTCCTAAACTCTTTTTTAGGGATACATTTTTTAGTCTATTCAATTAGTGCCATTAAATCTAAAAATGTTCACGTTTGAAATATAGTTATTAATAATCTTCAACCAATTAAATCATTATTTTTTTATTTTTATAAGCAAAAAAAATGTAAAAGTGTACAGGTTCCATCCGTCTAAATGACATACACTTGTAAATCATTTAATGTTTTTGTTTTAGGTGTGAAAAGTAAACACTGGCTTCTTTATTTTAAAAATAAGTCCCTTTCAATTTAGTTTCATCTTATTTTAATTAAAAATAAATGAACTGCATAGTGATTTTATAATGAGATTACATTAATATGAATTCTATGTGATTTTACAAACTGGTTACAAACTTTTATAGCTTTTTATTAATTTTCTTGATTATTATTTCCACTACATATGGTCTTAATTATTTGGATTAAGGTCTATAAATATATTTATATATATTTTATAAGTTTAATAAATAAATAAGTATATATTTTTTTTTTACAGTAAGTGATTTTCTGCCTCGTAAAACAATAAATTTTGATTTGAACCCAATCTTAATAAAGTAAGAAATTGACGGCTTTCTGCAGCACAGCCTGATTATGTCTAATTAACGAAAATGCATTTTTTGTTTAGCCCCTCGGTTGCCCAAGTGCCTCCACTTTAACCCACTAACACTTTTCATTCCTGCGTGTTTACGGGCTCAACCGCTCGTGCTTTCTGGTCTTTGGTTTAAAAAGCGAGTGTTGAAACGGCTCCTCCGCTTCCTTTGAAGCTCTGAAGGTATTAAGAGAGACTCTAAAAGGCTTAAGAGGTCATCGGCTCATTGTGTAGAGACACAAAACACTTCCTCCGAACCCCATCACCCCTCTGTCTCTCCTCCACTGAGCCACAACCTTCGGGGCCTTTTATATTCATCAGCTTGCACCCTAAACTCCCTGATAAAGGTCCTAAAAGGACCCTAAAGTTTGCTCAACTAACTCCCTGCACTCGGTAGAAGGACGCCTGCGCTGCACAGTGAGTCCCGGCGAACGCGCCGGTAGCTCCGGCCCAGGGCTTCTTTGTACTCTTCATTACGCCGCATTTAATCGCAAAGGAAAATCATGATGAACGCGTTTGTCTGGCCGCCTAAGTGAATAAAAATGAAGTGACTTGGCAGGAGTTACTAAAAAACTCCATGGAAGCTGAAAGGTCTCTGAGGGTCTGAGCTGCTGGCGGTGCTTTATGTGATGTCACTTCCTAAAGGAACGTGTCACAATACTTCATTATCGCTCCCATACGAGCGTCAAGAGGTGCAGCTCGGCACTGATTCGAACCTTTATCACCAATTTATTGTGTGTTTGTGCATCTACTTAATTTTTCATGATAATTGACCTGAACTTTGACGCCTCAAAATAAATAAATAACAAATATGACTTATTAATAATTCAAATTTTTAAAAATGTTAAGCACTTGAGATGAGATGAATGAAAAATTCGAACCCTTGGTGATGAACTGCTGCCCGTGCAATGTCCCCACCAGCTGTCCAAGTGACTGAGGTTGCTGATAAGCAGAAAAGCCACATATCTTCAGCTCGTCCATATTTCGCTGTTGTATTATTTTCCCGCAGCAGGAGGTAAATAGTTTGTGCTTTCTTAAATAAAGTGCTCGGGTCTTCATTTCAGGGTTTGATTATGTCCTCCGTTAGCAATTCAATCCTGTTTTAAAAGAACTAATAAAAATTAGGGTAAATGGTAAACACCAATATTTTGCTGTGATTTGTATTTATTTATTTTCTTTTATTAAACTACAACCAAGTCTGGAAAACAAAAACAAAAACCAAAAAAAAAAACGACTTAATTTTCCACTAAAATCAAGTTTAAACAGTCAACAAACAAAAATTCTCAACTACACATATAGCCAATATAGCACCCCCTATAGACACAAGAGCACCAAATTTAATGGACTGATGCCGAATGTTTGATTGAAGTTGTAAAATTTTTGAACGATGTGTTTTTTTGTTTTAGATTTTTTTTTAATGAATGATGAATTTAATTCAAATTGTGCTGTTGTACAGATTCATTTTTTTGTAGAAGCCTGACTAAATGAAATATCATTATTGATGAGCACCCTCTGCTACAATTTTTTGATACCAAACACATTGAGGTTGGACTAAAAAAACGTAGGACTAGTTCGCAAACGTAGGTTTTTCAAATTTGACTAATTAGCTGTGAAAGAAGAACTTGGATAGAAGTTAAAAACCTAAATGGGTTTTGTCGCAAGATTGTGTCAATTATAGGCCAATCAGTATGAATTTTGTTATCTGTGAAGATGGACTCCAGCTGGTGTCAGTGGGACTCGCGTCTTGGCTGCCCAAGAAAATTTAAGAAAAATCATAATAATAATAATAAAAAGAAGAAGAAAAATCTGAGCAAAAACAAAATGACTTTTTCTTGGCAGGTGTAGTTTTGCATGTTCTTTACTAATAGGTAAAGTGTTTTCAGTCATAATTACTTTTAAAAGATAAAATGTTAGATTACGAATTCAGTTTCATAAACAAATCACTTTACGCTAAAAAAAAGTTGTGCACGAAACAAAGTTTGTGACTTTATTTTATCATAGTGATAAAGTTTATTATAAAAAAAAGTCTTGATTTAATAATTATGGTGCATGTTTCAACGCCGGCCTTCTCCTCCATTACATGAGCGTCTTCATGTTTGCGTCGTCGTTCTGTGTGTGTGTTTTGGGAGAAAGGAGTTCTGCTGTGCATCTGTTCGTCAGTTCTGATGCATCATCACCATACATCATGGCGTGCCCTCTCGCTGACAGCTCGCGTCAGCCTGACATCGTGTTCCGCGCTGTATTTTGGAAAAGCGAGACTTGTGTTATGATTAAAGAGTCTCCCGGGAAAGAGGACAGTAGTGCAAGTAATTACAGCTTCATTAAAAACAAAGATGTTTCGCTTAATTGCCATGATGTTTGTGTCATGTTTTCGGGTGATTTAAGGAAAAGTACCGCACTCTGGTTGTGTTCTGAACGCCGGGCGTTGAGGGAACAGGCCGAGCAACTGGAACTCGCTCAGGGATTTTATTCCACTGGAATTGGAAACAGGCTTTCGGGGCTTTTTTCAGGGGGTTTTCTCAGTGCCTATGAACTTTTACAGTGAAAAATAAGCGACTTTTAAGTTGAAATGTAGTTTTTTTTACTTTTATGTACAACATGTGCAAAAGTATTAGGATAAGCCTCAAGCCTTTATGACGAAGTTTAAGTCCCTTTGCTTCAGGAAAGCACCTTCACTTATTTAGGACAAATGCATGCTTCCAATATTGTGTGCACAGTTAGGGTCCGTTCCTGTTCCACAAAAAGATGCCAGATGAGTTTAATGTGAAGAAACTTGTGTTGAACACTGACCTCAGCCTCATCCAACACGTTTGAGAAGACATAGAACAGAAATTGTAAGCCAGGTCCCACCACCCAAAATCATTGTCTGACCTCATTAATGCTCATTTTGTAGCTTCTTTAGTGAATCAAAGGTTGTGATGTGATGTAGCTGCAAAGTGGATAAGCAGGTTATAAGGGGTATAAGGGGGAAGTCCTAAAATGTCCTGTAATGTGGAACGGTTCCAATCTATACCTATGAATGCCAAAGCCCTTACTGACTCGCTGACTCATCACTTTTTCTCCCACTTCCTGAGTACCTACAAGGCATCCTGATTATCATGTCCCTGGAAAAACCAACGGGTTCTTGCTTTCTTATGTTTGATCGAACGAAGCACTTTGGATGGATTGGTGTCTTGGCGAGTACTCACACTATATTCATTTCAGATTTTTAATTGCCCCAAACCTACATTTACATTTAGTAGACGCTTTTATCCAAAGCGACTTACAAGTATCCCAACTTGGCTGAGGGTTAAGGATCTTGCTCAAGGAACCACATTGGTAACTTCAGTTGACCTGGGATTTGAACCCCCAACCTTCTGATTGATAGTCCAACACCCTAACCACTGAGCCTCCACTCCCTTCAAACTTCACTCTATAATAATAATACGTTCATTTGAAATATATGAACTCCAAACGCCATCCTTTATTCAAAAACAACAGCCTTTCAACTTTCACCATAGTGATGTATAAATCTCAGCTTTGCACTGAAACCACGTTGCTGAACTAGAGTTGAACCTTAACAGGAAACAAAACTGAACAAAGACATAATAATACATACCTGACTCCCGCTGGACCGCATTGTAAAAGGTGTCGTTCAGTCAGTAACTCTTTATAAACGTTTGCTTCAATTATTGTGTTGCTTTTATTTCTTTTTTTACTGCAGTTTGTTCTCTGCTTTTATTTAATAAGCTTGTGATTACATGTGTACAAAGCGTCATAATATCACACGTGCGGTGGCTTTGATTGGTTTCTGTTATTGTGTGTAATGCAGATTTGTGTTACAAGTCGTCGCACTCAGTGTGTTCCGTTCACGTGTGCTTAAATTAAAAAAAATTTATTGACGTTTGGTTGACAGTACGATGCCCGTATCCAACGGTGGTATCCATGCAGCATGAATCTCCTAGGTCGTAATGACGCCGTGCGGAACACCCGACTGTACGCGGCAATGGAACGCACACGTCTGAGTAACAGCTGACAATTATCTTCAAAGTTACATTAAAAACCGTATAGCTTTTTAGATGTGGTAAGTCACACTCGCCCACCAATTTTTACATGCTTATAAAGCTGAAATGATGCTAATTAAAATCTGATGAATTTGGCAGCCAGATTTGGTCCAAACAGCCCCAGATTTCATTTAGGAAGAAACTTTTTTTTTTTAAAGCCAGAACGAGCCCCCGACGTTCCACCCGTGGCCGCCTTGACCTCCTTTCCACCGCGTTTGCGTGTGAAGCTTTGTTGGCTTGCCTCGACTCGCAGATCACAAACAGCTTTTAATATTTCATCCGTCCCAGAGCTCCCAGTGCACTCCAGTTCGATACGAGGAAATGCCTTGGGTGCCGCCAACAGGAAAACCGTTCACATCAAAGCTTCCTCACGCCGGCGCTCGGGACGGGGAAGTGAAAAAGCACGGTGCATTACGAACGCGCCAGAGCTGCGAGGCAAATAATTAATACCCAGCTGGTTAATGCTGATCTTAAGTGTGGTGAGAATAAACCATACATCTGAAGGGATTAGGGGAAAAATAATAATCCTTGTGTTATTTTTGCTGAAATAATATTTTGGATTTGGAGATTGTTTGGAGTGAGTCTCTTCTGTCTGGGGTTTGTACGTTCTCCCTTTCTCTAAACTCTGGCTGCTTGCTACAGTCAAGTGAACTGAGCAAGAAATTGAACGTGTGAATAACCTTATCTATGAGTGCTGGGATAGGCTCCAAAAGGCACTCATACTGCTGATTAAAATTAAAATAAAAATTAAAAAGGTTGTTGGCAACAAATGAGCAAGTTGGATGTTTTGTGACTGTTTTGGGGGATACTAACAGATTACTGAAGCTGAGCGTTGTTTTAACATAAACCTCTTCAACCTTGAGCCACATGGGCTACAACAGCAGAACACCCACTGTGATACAGTAACTAACACGTAGAACCTAACAAACGTTTGTCTATGAGATTCTGACATTTATAACATTTGAAGGGCATGGTAGTGCAGTGGTAACCCTAACGGGCTATCAATCTAAAGGTTGTGAGTTCAAATCCCAGGTCCACTAAAGTTACTAATATAGGTCCTTGAGCAAGACTCTTGACCCTTATTGCTCCAGGGTGCTGTATAAACCCTATGTTCTGACACCAATCTTCAAGTTGGCATTCTAGTCAGTCGCTTTGGATAAAAGCTTCTGCCAAATGTAATGTAATGTAAATGTATAAAGCAGGACAGTTGGGTCATCCAATTGAAATGCAGTACATCTTACAATGTCGTTAAGCGCTGGTGTCGTAGTTTCTAAGATTATTAATCGCTTTATGACAAAAATGAGACGAATTTTACCAAGTGTGCAGCGATTAAAATATCACTGGTACAAACCAGGATCCAAATTTACGTAACAGCAGAATGATATCCGTTTTTTTTTTTTACTAAATAAATCTGAATTATAGCTGTTGAAGTCGGCTTTTCCCTCCGTCTGAGTTATGATCCGGTATTAAGTTTGAAACGTTAGAATTTTTTACAAAAATGAGACGAATCGCAAAAAATAGGATTAAAACCAGGAAAAAAAAATCATGTAGCATTATCGTAGTAAATATTAAATCGTGAATATTCTGATTATCGTTTATTATAAACATTTTTTGTTTTTGTTGAATCAGCAGAACGATACCCGTTGTTACTAAATAAATCGTAATCACAGCAGTTTAATTTGAGGAATTTCCCCATTTGTGATTTATGATCAGATATTTATTTAGTTAAACGTTGTATTTAATAGCGTTGGATTATTTTTTAACAAAAGTGAGACGAATCGCAAAATACTCAGAATCGTTTTTCACGTAGACAATTAAAAAAACGATGGTGCAAACCAGGAAACATATTTGCGTAACGTTATCGTAATTAATAATAAAGGTTTCTTCTGTTTATCATAAATACAAATGTATTTTTGTCGAGTTAGCAGAATGAAATCCATTGTTCATAACATTGACGTAACATTATAGTAATTAGGAGCAAACGTTTTATTTATAAACACGAATTTTTTTTGTCGAGTCAGCAGAATGATATCCGTTATTACTAAATAAATCGTGACCACAGCGGTTTAATTCGAGGACTTTCCCTTTCATCTGATTTAGAGTTTTATTAAGTTTGTTGAACATTTTACTTCATGACGTCGGATTATTTTTTTTATCGTCTGTAAGTCGCGTGGCTGATCCGGAGTCGACGGTGTGGTGTGTGTGTGGTGAAGCAGAGTTGGCGCCATTTTCTGACTCGTATCCATTTTGTTTGGTGAGCAGAGCAGCGGATTTGGGACGCCTCATCGGGCGGGTGCTCCCCGTTTATTTGGGGGGAGCAGGGGTTATCAGGACGTGTGTGAGTTGGAGAGGTACGTCACAGATAAACGTTCACCGTACACCGGGAATGTACAGGAATTTACCTTTGGAGCGAGACGCATGGCTGCGGTGTATCTTTCGCTCTGGCAAGGCGCCAGTGCGCTTAGTGTGGCACCACCACCGCGCCACCGCTGGCATCTCCGGCACTCGTATCGTTGTTGGAGGGGAACGTGTGGCCGGGCGTTGGGATGGCGCGGGCCATGCTTGTCTCCTTTGTGCCTGTGCGCCGGCGAGGCCTCAGTTATTCTTGTGCATAATTGATGGAAAAGTTAGAATAGCAGAAGTAATGCGATGAGAGGGTGCAGCCAAGCGGCATGGCGGCCCAGCGCTCAGCTCAGAGAGGGATCGCGTGCGACCAGCAGCAAACATGGCTGTGGAAAGAGGGCATCTGGAGTAACAGGTCCCGACACCGACCTGGGAAAAAAGCGGAGGCCTCCAGTCAATCACGCTTAACATTTTCATACAGCGGTGCCGCAAGTCACGCTCCCTTTCATCCGGACGTGAGCAGAGTCATCCTGTATGTCTATTCTTGAAACACTATAGCATTAAGGTCCAAGTTTTAACGGCTTAAAGATACGAGCTGGTGTAATTAGCACCCTTGCATTAGCATGCATCATCACGTTAGTGATCTGATGTTCACAAGGTGAACTGGAGAGTCAGTGGCGTTGCACTTCACACATTACAGGCAGGTGCTAATGAGCAAACTGCCCGCCTTTGTCCCAATAACAATGGAGGCAACGAGCGTTAACCTGAACCCGCCACCCGACTTTCACTCAGCGCTTTGTGATTGAACTCCGCTCTTCATTACCGCCCCTCGTGTTTAAGCCGCGTGTTGATGGATGGTGGTGCGACTCCAGCTCTGATATTTATGATGTGGACAAGATAAAACAGATTTTAAATCATAAATTAGCCGTCGGTTTGCTTGACCTCATACTTGGAAACGCAATCAGAGCTGGAACTGACATGCTGCCAGGATGTTATGGTTCCAGAACCAAAATGGCCCACTGGAGCTTTGTGACCTGAACTTACAGAACGGTTCCAGATTACACTTTGGCACGGCAGAAAATGGGACGACATCGAAGAGTTTAAAGTCTTGGCTCCTCTGCAGTGACCGTGTGACACGTTTCCTAACGGTTCTCTGCCTTTATATACCACTGACACCTCATTACTCCTGGACTTCTTTTGAAATATCAAAAATATATATATATATAAAAAAAAAATGCAATATCATGATTTAGTTTGTAAAGCAGGTTATGGTTTCAGCTTTATATATATCAAAATCAGAGCTTATGGACATTTTGTGAAGGCGTTTGACTAAACTATGTATTAGATAAATAAAAATACAACCAATCAATAATAATACAATTTAAAATGTAAAAATATGACGTAATACATTACAGTCTTGCGTTGTAAACGATTGACTTGAAAATAAAAATACCATAATCTTCTTTGTGCAGATTTAGGGTTCATTTACAAAATTTAAAACCTTAAATAAAATCTCATTTATACATTTTTATTTCTAAAAATGATCATGTGACCTTTTAAAAAAAGTTTGGTTTGTTAAATAACGTTTTGTTTCGGAGAGTGATTGTTTTGAAATAATTAACTCACATTTAAGTATAAAATCTTAAAGATGTCGTACCAACAATTTCAAAATTAGGATGTTTCTTAATTACGACATATTAAAAGACTTTTATTTTTGGCTCTTTGTGTTGCTTTCGGTGAACATTACTAAACTAGGGATTGGGATAAGATAATGTAAAGGAAACCATCTGTTGTACGTAAATATTACAGCGAGGTCATGAGGACTTCCTCAGGAAACATAAACACAGTGTGAGCGCCGAAACAAATACCAGCGTCACCATCCGTTTAGAACAACACCCGCTGCTCCCACACGTGCAAAGGTGGTTCAACGGAATGCACTTTTATGTACGTCTATAATTTAAATCATAATAAATCATTTAGTGCTTCATAACTCAAGAAACCTCCACCAATCAGCACACAGCTACTGCGCTATTTTTAAGCTTAATAATGGTAGAGAAATTTATTTAATAATAAATAAAATATTCTTATGCGTTTTTATTAGTAAGACTTTAATATGTTTAAATTAATTCCTGAATAAATTCTTTGTTTAAAATTAAAACCTGAAATAAATCGTCGTTATGGATTTAATCCATGGAAACCATTCAAAATCGTTCACATTTGTCAAAAATTATGTTATTTGAATTATACATTGAAATCTAATGTCTTCAATTTCATTTAAGAAATACAAATCAAACAAATCTGTGCATTTTAAATAAGGAATGCTGATCATAAATTATATATAAGAATTATTTTTACTTAATTTCAGTAAATAAATAGCGGCGTTTAATGATTCCGTGTTTCATTGTATTTTTTAAACTTGTTATATCATCGAAACCTAACCTAATATTTAATCCTGTATATAACTACAGTATTATTATACATTTATTATAATAAAATCAATATTTATATAAGTATGTAGAAGAATTGAGGTAATAACAGTATAGAACGGCGAACCTGAAGAGTTATTTTTTTCGAGCTGAGGGACGGGGACTTCCACACCGAGTGTTGTCCATATCAGGAGTTCTCAACCAGGACCCACATGTTCTCATGGTCATTAAGTCGTGACCCACTTTTATGTAATACAAACCAAACAAATCAATTTATTTTTTAAAAAACCTTAAAAACACATTTAAACATATGTGTATAAAGTGGATTTAAGAGCTATTTTCTTTTTAAGAAACTGTAACGTGTCGTCAATGAACGAAAATCCACATTTCAAATACTCCAGGTTAGATTTGAATTTTGCCATCTTGCCTTGAAACATCACCGAATTGTGGTTACCATGGTAACGAGGATAAAAAACAAGATAAAAAAAATAAATTCATTAGTTTTTATTTCTTAATAATTTGTTTATTTTTTATCATCCGCCCAGAATCGCTGGTCTACATGAAAGGAATGATTCAAATATTATAACTGACATTATGACATCACTCAGGACGTCAGATCGTACTGTACTGCACCTCAAATCCAATCGGCAGATGTCCTCCACCGTACCGTGTGGTGAGGAATTGGTCTCTTAAAGAGTGTGTGATTTATTTTAAATGTTGAATTTCGTGATTTAGGAATATTGGATGCATTATTTTGTATTTTATGTTACCGCTGACTATAGATGATAAATAAAAAGGTGCTAAATATAAATTGGTGGAAAACTACCCAAGATCACTTTTAAAGAAAGAAAAACACACATACACACTTGATGCAATTGCGTTTTCCGCTCATTAAAAGCCGATCTGTCATTTTACAGTTCAGAAATGTCAAGTGGACGCAACAGAGACGCGATCAGTGCCTTTTGGGTTCCTTTTCCAAAAACAACACCATGTGGACGTGGCACGCCACCGAGGGGCTAAAACAACCTTGTCGTGACTTCCTCTCGCCGCATTTTGCTCCCGTGAGCATCAGCAGTGATTTGACACTGAAGGAGAGCAGCCGTGAGGGGTGAAGTGCTCTTAGTGAGCCTGTGTTTGGCTTCAGTCACATGGACGGTGTGGGCTGAGCCTGGTGGAAGTGTAGGCACGCAATGCACTCGGGACACGCAACACCACCACGACGTGCACGCAGCCTGCCGTCCACCGTGTGGACTCTGAGCTCTGAATTCTGAATTTCATTTCGTCCCAAACGCTGTGGCCTTTAATTAGATAGCCGTGTTGTATTATTGACATGCCTTTGTACTCATTCACGTGGCGCTGCCGCTTCGTTACTACGTCCCACTGACTGCTCAGACTTAAACTAAACTAGGTCACGAAACATGGAAATCAGTGAGAGTCGTCGATGACGCGGGCCAATCCCGGTGCAGATCCCAGGCTCTGCAGATGCAGGGTGACCAATCAGATTTGGAGGGCATGAATTAAATTGGGGCAGATCATGGGGCCGGGTGCTGTAGTAAGTTGAAGTGAAGGAAACTCAGCAGCAGCGCCTCTACTCAGTGATTTAATCAGCTTCCTAAAGTGCGGCTGTTCGCCCCCATCACTGAATTTACATTCATTCTGTAACATGAACGCCTCGTAGAGAAGTCGCCAGAATGCGAAACAACCACCTCGTGCTTTTCACAACAAACAAAAAAGAGTTTTTTTAAAAAAAAATTATCATACACGGGAAATAATAATTAATATGATAATTCTACTAAATTCTACTATAATTCCACCTACCCGGTGGATGTTTAGGCCCCGCTGGTTCAGGTGGGTTTATATTTGTATATGGAATATTTCACACTTAACAACATTAAATAAAACTGCTTTCACCTTTTATCTAATGTTATATTATATGTTCTGTTTTAAATTCATTAGGATGTTTAGGTGAAGGTTAAATTTAAATAGAGGACCCGTGACCATGGTGTACAGTGGCTTTATAAAACTTTTTAGAACTGAGGATTCGTTGTTTTAGCAACCAAAACTATTTTCATGGTTTTTAGCCAAACCAGTGTGTCGTAATGAAACCCGGATGGCATTAATTGTACTTTTTTAATTATGCTCCGTTAGCCAACCCGCAGTGTAGTATACGCCACATAATTGAACCCTATCCCAGTATAATGTTGCCGCTCTTATTTCTGCCTCGCCATCATAAACTCTGGAAGTGGTTGATGTAGACAGGGGGGTATGGCTTTTCTGTGAAGATCCCGTTTTTCAGCAAGGAAAAAGGGGGTGGGGCTCCCTCATGGGTATCCTATGGTTCAGCAGGGGAAAAGGGGGGTGGTGCTCCATTGCTTGTATCCCATGGTTAAGCAGGGAAAAAAGGGGTTAGACGCCGCGAGAGAAAAAGAGGGGTGGGGCTCTGTTGTGTGTATCCCATGGTTCGGCAGGATAAAAGGACGTGGGGTTCCATCATGGGTGTCCCATGG
>JAOUQT010000018.1:11158638-11174837 GCA_025769995.1 Xyliphius kryptos
ATACATATGCTTTCTTTTATGATAACCTATATTGTCCTTTTCTCAAGCACAGTAAAAAAATAAACAGCTCAGATTCATTTCCATCTAGATAGATGAGGTATCTGTGTCTAGAATAAAATATGAGTTGGCTTGAGTAACAACATTTCATCCTTTTTGGTCCTCCGCATTCAACCCATCTGTGCAACGAAACACACATATTCTGTATACACAGGAACTAGTAAAGTAAGCAAAGGGGTGAGTATATTCTAATAAGGGCACACATGAATGAGATTTTGCTACTTGCTTAAAAGGTTTACAATGATTTAATAAAAGTTTCATATTAGCCTAAGATTCTGATTCGGATGTGAATGGTTGCTGAAAAATATACAAATATACATTCTTAACTTCTGTTGTAACCATTCAAACCCATTTCAGGCAATAAGAAATCAGCCAATAAATATTTTTGCTGTTTTTCCTTATTATTTGTTCTTTAAACCAGTTACAATTAGTAGTAATAGATTAATAAAAAAAACATTACATTTTCTACTATTATTACTAATTGTAATTTGTTTATAGAACAAATAATCAGTTTTTATGGAGCCCCAAAAATAAAACAAGAATTGTAAGAAATAAGTGTGGAGTTTATTAATGCAAAATAAGGAAAAACAGACTAGAAAATAAAAACAAAATTTGGATAATAACCAAAACAAAACACGAGGCATGAATTTTACACGAACTATCGATTAACTGCAGATACAAGAATAAACCCACAATAAGAACCGTCTGTTTACATTTGTTGCAGACCAAAAACCATAGTCCAAATCTCAACTTAAATAGTCTCAAAGCAAATGAATGAAACAAGAGTCAGCTGTGCTTTGGGATCCTGTGACTGCACCATAGAGCAATCTTTCATAAGCACGGCAGGTTACCGGGTGACGTAGTCCGTGAAGTACTGGGTTGAAATCGCCACTTCAAAACTCACATCATTAATAATAGTAGAGATTAATTTAAAAACAATCTACCTTCTTTAATTAGAAATGTTATTTGTTTTAAACAAAAAAACAAAAATCCCCTAAACATTTTAGACAGTTTTGACAATGTCAGGAACTTGGGAATTGGGCAACCTAGGGGGATTCATTAAACATGGAAACCAACGGCTTTCGGTGACAGCATGTGTTTACGGAAGCAAGTATTATGGGGCTGTCACGTGAACTAACTATGCCCAACTGTTTCTTGTTCGTGCTCTGGTTAGGTGATTATTTCAATTTTGTCTTTTGTTCGGTTTAGTAGAGATTTTGATACCTATGCCAAAAGTGTGTTTCTTTGTTTCATGCCAAGTGGTTTCCCAGTTCAGTCTAGTTCCTTGTTCTGTTTTTGTTTATTATTAAAGAGTCTTTCTGTGTTTATTTCCACATTCTTTGTGTTTGTGCCTGAAGTGAAGAGGACCCGCGTTACAGTGTTAAAAAAGTTTAAAAAAAGCATCAACCACTGACACTGGGTTTTAAATATGGGTGGAACTCATTAGGTCAATTGGCAATAGGTCGTTGCCAGCTAAAAATAAAATAAAAAATTCGTGTTACTGCCAGCTAAAGTTCAAAGAAGAAAACCGTATCTAAACAAAATTTTGAAGCGCAGACGTTCTTTATGGAAATCGGGACACCGTGTCATTCAGACTAAAGAGGAGAAGGATGACGCAGTGTTATCAGCGCTTAGTTCAGAAGCCTGCATTTTTGATGGTACCAGTGTGTGTTTATGTATATATTTCACTGCACGAATGGGTTAAATGCAGAGGACCAATTCTGCTGTGTGCAAACATAGTGGCAAAATCTTTCACTATGTTCTATTCTGAATAAAATATGAAATTTTAAAGCTTCTACATCGTCACATTCCGTTTCCATTTACAACTTGTACTTTGTTCCAACATTTTTTGAATCAGGTTTGTAAATAAACTCAAATCAAATCAAATCAAATCGAATTTTGTTTTGAATAAACTCAAAATATATGGTGAAAATTGCAGTTAGATTAGACTTTATTGTGATTATTAACCATTCATTGTATAGAATCCTTTGTAAGGTATAAATAAACTAGTGCAAAACAGGTGGTATATACAAAAACAGATGGTATGTAATGGCAGTAACAGTCCATTTGTTTTATAATGTAAACATTACACATAGAGGCGTACACCAAAGCATAGGGTTTGAGTTCATTTTTTGCAGGACACGCATAGATTTAAAACGTAATGGCATTGATACCTCATGTCTTTCCTCCATGTCATCTGATCTACTCACTAAACTGTCACTTTGGGACCCCAGGGCTAATGCATTGCAACCCCTTAACATCACATACACATGAGTAGCTTAGGCCTAATCAGTAATGGGATTTGTAAGTTTATAGTAGCATCCCCAGAGACTGTGCCAACTACCTCACTGACCTTTCTTCTGCAGGGTCGTGCCAGGTTTGAAATGCCACTCATTGCAGTGTGGCAGCCGCACATCCCTTCTCGTATCACATAGTGTTAATGTCATGCCCCTCCATTCCACTCCCAATGGGGCCCCCACCGCCCCATTCCACATACAAAAGCAATTACGCTGGTACTTCCTGCATATTTCCCTCAGCAAGGGTGAGCTGAGATTTGGTTATTGGAGGAAAGGGAATACATGGTACATAGCACTGGCCCTTCCCACTCATTCTTCTCTAGAGCTGCTCTGAAAAGCCAATTGTTCTCCTGCCAGCTTCTGACTGAGATAATTACCATGTGCAAAACAATGTCGGCCCCATATGAGCTGCACAGGTTTTTTATGTGCAAACTCTTTTGTTAATAGTGTGAGAACTTGGGTCACATGGTGGCATTGCTGTATCAGTTTATTTGCCTGTTTCTTGAACTCACCTTGGCAAAGATCTTTCCTCTATAACCCAGTAGCAATAATATCAGATGACTTAGCCTGATGCCAGCACTATGGTGTGTGATTGTTCGTACATTTGAAGAAAGCCCAAAGACAGTCTGGATTCATGTGACACCATTTACAGCTACCGCACTTATTAATTTGGTGTTTGTGTGATGTGTGTTTCTTGGGAACATATTTACATGGCAGCATGAGGGTGTCTCTCAGTGCAGCTGAATCCATGTAATAAAAGACAAAAAGAGTTCAGTTAAATGTAGGATAAATCCTAAAACTTCACCTATACACAATTAAAATGCACAGCAAAACCTGGTTGTCTGTCTGAGAGAGAAGATGTGGAATAGAAATGAAGAATTAGTTTTTTAACATATCATGTTTTTGATGAAAAGCAACATGCACATTATCTGTACATTAAGATCATGGCGGTATGATCTCATCAGTGCATGACGTTACTCCCTCTGGTATTGTCTGTCAGCCCTGCCAGAACCTGAATGCGGCTCGATTGACTCCTTGTTATCCGAGATCTGTGAAACATTGGAAAAAAAGATCAATATTTCATAAGGATATGATTTTAATCTACATTGCCCGCCAGCCCATTGGTGAGGGGCCAGCATGTCTTTTTCAGGGGTTGCATGTACCTTCTCCTGTCAGCCTTTGGACTAACGGTGACAGGCAGTTTCTTGATAATTATGATAGAGTATAGGGGACAGAGCTCTGCAAGAATAAATGCAGCTTTAGACATGAGCTGTTAGCAATCCTGTCATGCAGTGCCAGAGTTTTATGCATCCCACTGAGCAAAAAGAACACTTTACTGTATATGAGACCTATATGAGATATGAGATCTATATATATTGGCAGTATATGAGATTTTATAAGATATCTATGTCATGTCATATGTCTTTATGATGGCTGGCTGCACAGATGTACTTTGTGGGATAGGGGGAAATCTGACTTATCCTCCCAGTCTCTAGTCAGTTGTTGTAGCCCTGGGGAGTCAAACACATGATACTAACACACTAACACATGCTTTTTCCCGCAGTGAGTGCAATTCCAACTGATCTATCCAGTCTATATCTATAGGATGTTGGAAAAACAACACTTGTAGTATTGTACAAACTGTAGAGCTAACTATAGGGCATCAAATAAAAATGGATGTCCAAAAGTGAATAACGAGTACAATCTGAGTATACTATAACAGGTCTCAATGAGCATATGTCTGATCATGACAGATTTCTTGCTGCTGGCTTGCAAACTGACTTTACAGCAGTTTAAGTACAGTTTAGTGCAGTTAAATGAGTGCTGTATAAATCAACATTTTCATCTGCTACAAACAAGAACACTTCTTTTGAACATGCCAGACATTTTAACTTTTTTGTCTTATGTAGATATCTCAAAAACTGCAGGTGAACACATTGATAGAAATTCATTCATTTATTTTCCAAGGGGCACTTTAGAAACACCAATTAGCCTAACATACATATATTTGCAATGTGGGAGGAAACCAGAGAAACTGCTTGCTGTGAGGCGACAGCACTACCCGCTACGCCAACATTCCGTCCCAGGATAAAAATTCAGATGTAATAATAATGAATAATAATAATCATCATCATATTTAAAAAAATGTGCAACACACTAATTTGGTATTATTGGTGAAGTAATGGCTGTTTTTTTCTCAGTGAATTAGTGTAAGCTATTTAAAAAGGCGAAAGTCATGACGTGCAAAACCGGTTTCTTGTCTGGATATTTTCTTGGATAAATCAATTCCCTCACACTCAAGCATCGCTGCATGAATTCATAGCTGTAGACAATGACCTTTTCCAGTATCAGTCTTTCCTTTTTAATCATATTCATCTCTCCTATTTACTGCCACCTATTTGACTGTAAAAACTAATGGAAAATACTGGAAAAACTTAAGCGAAATGGATGAATCACTGACCTTTCTGGAACTGAGCTGCATATTTGGTTACCAAAAAGTTGCAGCAGTGCTTTGTTTCGACATAAAAAGCCACCCAGAACATATTAATTCCTGATCCATAGAGGAGAAAGAGGGGGGGATAGAAACCCCCGTGTCTGTCACTTGCCATTATAGACGCTAGTTCTGCTGCTTGTCATCTCTGGAGCAAATTTATTATCCTTTGCCCCGTTAGGTTAGTGCCTGCAAAATGGCAGGATGCAAAGTGAAGTGGATCGAGGTCCTGATCAATTCTTCTGAAGTGCTCTCCATTTGGATAATGGGCATGGTGTCGTTAACTGCTCTTGCTGAGTCAAGTGTCACAATCTCATATCGGATTTTATCTCAGATGTAAGAGCAAGATGACTCCCTTTGTGTATTTCTTCCTGCTGCTCTTCCTGTAGAATGCATGATTTTTAAGAAATACTGCTATAACTTATGTCGATTTATGTAAATATATGTAAACAATTATTCAAACCATCTTTGAAGTAAAAAAATGGCACAAATTATGAAAAAAATTCTAGAATCTGCAATACTCATATGTATTAAAATGTAACTTTTGTGCCCTTATATAACTGATTGTTTGACAAAGCTTCCACCACACCAATACTGAATTTTGGATTTTGGCTGATCGATCCATGTTGTATACTGAATAATTCACTAAGACATCAGCTTATCTGACAGACTTAATAACTTGAAGAGAGGAGAAAAAAATACTATTGAGGAAACATCTGTTTATACTGTGGCTGCCATAACCCAAGTCTGTTGTAATGTGACTTGTGGATATTCCACAGCTTTTTATCATAATTAGATGCACTTGAAATTGATATTATTTTTAATAATGTTATATTGCTGTTGTATAAGGGGAATAAAAACTGCCAATTATTTTCCTATAACAGCACCACTACATCGTATCAGTACAATGATACACCCTGCACAATGATCACACAATTCTTGTAGTTGCTGCCCCAAATATTTTTATAAGCCAAGCATTACTCTATGGAGCAGCCATGGCTTAATGGTCAAAAAAGCAGGTATGCGACCAAAACGTTGCCGATACGATCCTTGGTCTAGGAATAAACCAGTCATAGCTGAAGTGTTGTTGAGCAAGGTACCTAAACCCTCTATTGCTCCACATGTCCCTCAGTTCCCACTGCTCCGGGAATATGTGTATTATAAGTCTACCCTTAGATGCGTTAAATGTAGAGATAAATTTCCTTACAGAGAATATTTCAGATAAAATAGAATTATTATTTTTTTTTTAGATTTACATTTTTAACAGTACAGTTATTTTTATTTATTATTTATTCTTAATTATCTATTTAAAGACAAACTGGTCATATGCATAATCTTTTTACACAGGGGAATATACTAAAATGACCATGTCATTGTTCTTACCATTCAGTTAAATAACAGCTGTTTAAATCTTTTGGCCACCCAAACAGCTGTGGCTGAATAATGAGATGGAAATGTAATGAATACAGGAAACAGTCTCTTGGAGCCTCTGAAGTCTTCTTTCTTTCCACTTTCACTTGTTTTTTTTCACATTTTGATCTTTCTATTCTATTTCTCTTTCTTTGTCTCCTGACTCCTGCCTCAGGCACAGATAGGAGATTGGGCCACCATTAATGTACTCTGTGTATATAATTGGTTTGGAATGTTGCAGGGCCATAACAGATCATCTTTGGGAGCCTAAGGAAGAATTTTTGCATCTGATGTCGGAGCTATCGAGCTCTGAAATCTGTCATGTGCCTGCATGGCATGTACTTGCACGTTTCATGTAACCCAGATTCACTGAAAAACATGACTGCTCATGGCAGCCATCTGCAGCACATTATAAGCTTTGACTAGAAACATGTGGGCGTGACGTAATAAATAAGCGCTTCATCTGTGCATGCTAACAAGGCGTGTTGCATTAGCAATGCCACCTTCACTGTGTTTGCATGTGTGCGTGCACATAGTGTCTATAGGAGTGTATGAGGTTAAGGGGATCGGCAGCAGAGAATGGATCTTAAGCAGATGTGGGCCTGCCTGAGGCTAATCCGCTCCCCTCCCCTATACCTGCCAGATGGAAGGATATTGATGGCCAGCCACCGTGCGCCGGCAAGCGGCACACTCATTAGCAGAGCACGGGGGTAGAGACAGAGAGTGATAGAAAGCTAGACACAAAACAAATCTCTCAAGGCTCATTCATCAAGCAGATCCACTGCTTGCCATCTCTGAACTGAGTTTGAAAAAGTAGAAAGCAGTGAGTGGGAGAATTAAGAGAGGTGCACAGCATATGATACTGTCTACAGTGTATAGCTGATCAATGGCTTATCCCTCCCTCACCTCTGGACTTTATTTAATGACACAACTGACGACCGGACAGTGAAGAGACAGAGTGTGTCAACAATTCCTGATCTGTGTTTTGTTAGTGGATTGGGAAGATTTGGGAGGATGTGAGAAGCACCTGAATGACGCTAAAGTCTTTTTCCAAATGGACAGCTTTGCCCCACCTGTTGGAAAAAGATAAGATACTCCATTCTATTGTTTTTAGTGATTCTTTTCTCTGTGTTGCTATTTTTATTAAATTAATTCATTTATTCATGTACTATACCGCTTCATATCATAGTCAGGGTTGCAGGGTCAGGAAGAACCTAGACATTGTGCCAATTCATAGTAGGGCATAAACAGCTACATACACAAACATACACTTATACAGGCACTAGGGGCAATTTTGATAAATCAATTAGCTTATCATATTGTCACCTTCATAAAATAATAGCCTAAGTCATCTTTTGACCAAGATGATATTTTTTACTTAAATCACCCCCTCATCATGCTGTCCACCTCTGGTAAAATTGTCTATGTCCTTATTTTAACGGATCATGTGATTCTACCCCTGTAATAAAATGGCCAATGTCAAGAGTGAATTGTAATCGACATAAATAATATTTAAATGAAACCCTGAGAAAAATGTCTTAGGCCATTATTTTAGGAAGGTAACGATATGTCTTTGGACTGAGGAAGAAAACTAGGAAACCCATATAGACACGGTGATAGCATGCAAACTTCTGCACAGAAAGCACTCAGTATGCCCCACTTGGGAATTACATATAGGAACTTCTTGCTGTGATGTGACAGTGTCAACCATTGTGCCGCTTTTTATGGATGCTCATTTCATCAGTATTTTAAAATTGAAAATATACATTTCTAGTCACTGGGCGTACAAGATGGCATGCCTGTAAATTTTGACATGTCACATTGCAATGCCTTTATCTATTGTATCCCACTGTTTAATTGATCCCCCTCTGGCTATAAGGTGAAGCTGTGAGGTGAGGTGTGGACTGAAACAGCTCCAGGGCAGGGTTGGGGCTGTTGTACTTCCTGAGACCGGAGACTAGGGCTAAGGGAGCAGTGCTTGAGGGTGAATGGGTAGTGGGAGGTGCAGAGAGAAGAGGCTTTGAGCCCAACGCTAATCAGACTCTGGAATTCCTGACCAGCCCAAGGTGTCTGTCTGAAGAGGCCTACTGTCAACACGGAGGATCTTCTCCCAGGCCTAGAGTGTTCGACAGATTAGATTCCCACATTCCAAAGATAGAGTGGGAGTCGGTCATCTTCTACCGTGCAGTAGCAACAGAGCTGGGGAGTGCAGAAAAATGAGGTCTGCACTGAGACCCAGATAAGCATATCTCAACCTCATGTGTCATGTACAGTTTCCATTTGTGTAACATCTGAGTTTGGGCTCTGAGCCTGACAAGTTTGCAGTATCTCATTTGTGCAGTGGGTGTCTGGTTCTATCTTGCAGAAAAAGGAGCTACACTGCACTGGGTAAAGGTCATGAAGAAGGCATTGGTGAAACTGTGGGCTACTTAAGGCCCATTATTGCGCTAACAACCCACAGTGCGCCCCCCTGCCAAAAAAGAGAGAGGCGTGTTATATTACCAGACTGGCAGTGCGGTTTTTGGTGAAATGTAAGTGTGCTCTCTCTTCCGGTCATGCTACCTGTAAAACTCCCAGATAAAATAAATATATCTACAAAACCTTCTTAAAATGTGACCTCACGATAATAAACCAAGTAGTGGATTTATTTATTACTGGTTTTGTTCAGAAATTGCAATACCGGAGGGGACAATACACACACATTTTACAGTGAATACACATACATATTTAGAATGAAAACTTGTATATCGGTCAGATTTGACTTGATTACAATTAAAGCCCTTAGAGAGACGGATCTAGAATGTAGTTGTGTGGCTGGAGGTGTGTGGGTTTGTAAGTTAGTTGCAAGCATATGTATAACAAGTGGACCAATGGACCCTGAGGGTTATGCAAAAGGTGAGGTAATGTCCTCAGAATTTCAGCTTTTATAATTTTAGGCATACTTGTTGTCAATTATAACAAGTATTTTCAACACCCTCTGATGTGCAGTTTTTCTAATTCAAATGTCTGCCCTAAAACCTCTCCCCAGCATCAGAGTCAACACTATTTAACATTAGCCTGTCACCACGTGGCAACCTTACTCTGTTACTGTATTTAGCCTGCGGAGTAACACACTAAGTTGAGTTGGTTTGAAATATTTACACCTGGATCTGTTACCATACACCATAGTTATGCTAATATATGTGTACATTAAAATATAATTTTTCTCTATTTCTACTCTCTCACATTCTGATTTGGTCTTACCCCCTGGGTGCCTCAGCCAAGCCCACTGATAAAACAAACATGCTTTCATTTTAACTCTTTCCACATTAATATAATGCTCACTGTCCCTATTGCTGCCCTGGTTAAACCAATTAATTTGGAAACTTGTCCAGCTCCCACTGAGAGGCAAAGAGCACGGTGCATCTTAAATTTCAAATCATCTAAAATGAGGAAGATGATAGTGCTGTTAAATAGAGATGATCATGTTTTCTCCAAACATCAGCACATATTAATGGCCTCAGGGTGCAAGGGAATTCCTTGAGGAAAGAAAGACAGGACAAAATGATGAAAACAAGCTATGGATTTTTAATCGGTATAATATAAGATTTTTTCATGTAATGATATAATGTTGCAGCTCTTCCTTGTGAACAAGAAGACTTCAAGTTCTTCAACTCCAGACTCATCAGACTTTTCACCTACTGAGAACCCATAAACATGTGGAAACATAAAAAATGTGGGAGTTTCTTGTTAACTAGCCTAACAAATAATTTATGGATCTTTAAGAGGCAGTTTTACAATGCAGAGTAAAATAATTTGGGGTCAGATTACACTGTTGTGCAACAAAAACGTGCAAGACAAGACATATTTTATTGATTTGAGTTATTCTTACTGCGTAGCTGCTCTCATGAAGGACATTTGGTAACTGGAACGCTTTTAGGGTTGCCAACCATCCTGTATTGTCTGGGACATCACGATTTATGGGCAATTTTGGCAAAATTTTTGTAAAAAATATGACAGCTCTAGTCCCGTATTCCAATCACAGCCTCACTTGCCAATATCGCGCAATTCTCGCCCAAGCAACCAACCTCCCCTACCACCCCCAATCCCCAAAGACCCCCCCCCCTTTCTCCCACATAAAAAATGAACACTGGTGTGTTGTCTATACTCGAACCTGGCAACCATAAATACTTTTATAAAATAGAAGAAGCCTTTACATTGCTATAGTACGATACTATTCATTTATTTATTTTACTATTTTACTATATGAGTTATAGTGGATCCCTGAAAGCTTGTAGATTTGAACATACTGTATAGGACAGAAGGCTATGAAAAGGTTTTTAATGGCAGCCCCTGACATAAGTGCTTCTTGGTTATAGATTGCCAAAGTGTTGTTGCCACTCCGGACCCATTTATGAATCCTGTTATATGGTTCTTTGTTCTGGCTAAACTCCAAACCCAGCCCTTAGAAAATAATCCGAAAATTATAATAACATAGTTCAGGATTGAAGCTGTGGGGCAGGAATGCTACCTGTTGAACCACATGGCTGCCTAACACATATTTATGTGACTCTGCCAAACTCTTGATCGTGAGGCAGTTTTGACCAGTATTGCCAGTGGAACTTGCTGGTAGAAACAAGGATATGGAGTATGACTATAGTCAGATCTGTAGATCTGAGAGGATATTTCATTTTTGTAGAAAAGAAAAAGCAACATTTTGTCTTTCATGCTGCCATCTTCTCATTCTTGGATAAACATGTGCAGCTGCTTTCATCCCCGTTTGTAAAGAAATCTGGAATCCACTAAGCCCCACTCCCTTTCTGCCCTATTTGCACTTGGATTTTTAAAGAGAATAATCAAATCTTTCAGTGCTTTCTGTGGTGTTTGTGTGTAAGGAACTCACTTAAAAAACACGATAAATGCCACATCACGACCTGTCGATGGAAGAAAATCTTGGCAGCCATCTAGTTTCCCGTGCAGCAGTGTGAAAGACCTGCTGTTAACGCTGCGCTGCTGTGAAAGACTCATTAGGGACTACTGTTCTCTTCTGCTGAGGCAACAGCTATCTCGATGAAAGATCCAGTGCAAAGCGATGAAGGATTGAAGCACACAATGGCGTTGCATTGAAATGCATGTTGCAGACACCTGCAAGTATATCAGATATTGAACTCTGAATTTACAGTGCATTAGAAAAAATATTCCCTCTTGATCACTTAATAGAAATCTCATGCACATCTGTTCAGTAAGTCATGATATATCTTCATTCAAAAACAAAAAAAAGGTTTTTAATGTTTTACAGCAGGCGCACATCTCTCTCATCGTCCATCTCCATCTTGTGGCAAGGTTCGACAGTCTCTGGCTTCAACAGGAAGTCTTGAATAAAGAGGCACATATCCAGATGGTGCTAAATACTTATTAAACCTTGGATTTTCAAACCTTGGATTTTCCAATTAGCATTTGTGTAGATAACAAGCTGAAGCACTCGGCAATTGGAGAGCCCACCCCGTGAGGTTTTGTCACCTGACACTTCCCCCACGCTAACAACCCCATAAGAGACTCTTCACATGACTCAAAAACATTTGAGTGGCTGAATTTCAGAGTGACAAGTGTGAAGGGACAAGAGCCAGCAGGCACAGATGAATGCTATGCATGGCAGCACTGAATGTGGGACCATCTTTTTTTCCCTGCGCTTGTTATTTATGTTGCATTTGTGTTATGTGGGCTTGTGTTCCATGCTTTTGTTGTGCAGATACTGATTCCTCAGAGTCTTTTATTTGAGCCTTGTGGTCAGTTCGAGTTTCTAACTATTTAAAAGTCCACCATACGGTTTCCTGAGCTGTATTGCCCGAGTTCTTTTTCTGTGGTTTATCGTCCCCAGAATACTCTCTTATCCGGCTTACAATAATGATTTTACGTCTTGCTTTGTGTGTGTGGGATCTGTTTTTTGCTGAATCGATGCTCACCTGCTTTTCTTTAGCACTGAAAGAGGATTTAGAGAAAGTGCAAAATCATCAGCGGCTCTTGGACCGCATTGCAGAGCTCCGCATTCCTTTTTTTTTTCTTCTTGTCAGAGATTATTAAAAATAGATCAATCGGATGATAATCTGCAAAGAAAAAGATAATTATTTCTAATTTATAAAATATAAAAATATACCTAGTAGATAATCTGTATCTATGATAGGAGCATGTTTATGGGACAGTACAATAAAAAATATACATTTTGTTAACAAATCACAACACACCACAGCTCACACTACATGTCACTGAATCTGACATTTTTATATCCAAAATGGCTGCCTTTTCTTCTAAAGTGTCTTGTATCTAGATGGTTTTAGTTTTTTTTTTTTAAAGTTGTATTTTTGTATGTTTGAAGATGTGGAAGACCAAGAATATTGCCTGGACAATAAAGCAATTAGCCTTAACACGAGACAGGGGGCATTGGAGAAATTGACACATCTGTGCAGCCAAAGTTCAAGAAAATATGGTGTGTAACATGACCTATAATATTCATATATAGGCATATGATCGAGTAAGGAAAATTTCTGGAACATCATGCAGGTATCTGAACTGATTTTAAATTAAAAGCATTGATGGACAAACATCCCTTAATGACTTAAAGCCATTTTGCTGAAAATGAATAAGCATAGATTCTTAGGGTTAGGTCAAGGTTGTCAGTCAGGCGTACGTTCGGACTGTTTCAGCTGCCGAATCCTCAGGATAGTTGGATTGCATCATTTTCCCACTCAACAGTTTATTGATTTAAGATTCAGTTATAAGCTCTCTACAAGCACATATGAGCTGCTAAATATGCGATTGAGTAAAATTATATAATTTATACTTTATTAGGATTTTATTTGAGCATACTAAAAGTATTTTATTTTGCCCTGGGACAAAAAGTTAAAATTATGAGAAAGTCATATTAAACAACATTCCTATAATGTTTGAGTTGACTAATAAGGCTACAGTAAGACTTACTGCATACATTTTTTGCAGGTGTATTATGATTGTGCCTCAGCGTTTCTTTTTCTTTCAATTCCTTTTCTTTCCCCTTTCTCTTTCCTCCCTCCTTAATGATACTGAATTCCCATTTCCTTCATTTCCTTTTCTTTCATGGTACTTTCTTTTCTTTCTCTTTTTCTAATTTCCTTTTTATTTTGCTGTTTCTTTTTCCATTCCTTTCTGTTCCTTTTCATTAATTTACCTTCTGTTATTTATCCTATTTGCCTTTTGTTCAGTTTCTTTTTCTTTGTTCTGATTCTTTGTTTTTTTTCCTTTCTTTTTTTCACTTTCCAAACTCTCCATACCCTTCCATTTCCTTCCTACCACTATGACAGATATGATGTAGCTAAAAGGTTTTTTTGTGATTTTTCCCAGACACATACATAAGCCAGCTGCTTCGAGACATTTAGCGAGTAGATATGTGTGTTTGTGATTAGACAGGCCCAGAACAACATGACTGTTACAGTGTACAGAGTTAGGAATTTACTGTAACTGCTATATTAAGTAAGAATGAGGGCTGATACTTACAGACTGTGACACAACTGTCATATCTCCATTTCCCTCTTTGAGTGGGATGTACTATTTCTTGCCTTTTCTGTAAATTTTACTGGACAGTGTATTAATTCACAGAGTCATGTGTGTGTCAGCCTTGCAATCTCATCATCGTGCTCTGTTGCAGTTCTGCCTGCTGGGAAAGGCCACACTGTAAGTCCATTAAAGTGAGAACAGCCAAAGAATTTGAGGGCTAACAATAGAGAGGTAACTACTGCATATCAATAGCACATTACTGCGACTTCGGGATAAATGTAGAGGCATGCAGCATACTGAGTAACACTAATCGCTTTAGTCTGGATGCTAAATAAACAACTATTCTTATCGGATGAATTACAGCCCTGTATTAATGTGCAGCTGAACTCATGTCTAACAAGCTAATCTAGCACAGCCATAACCATAATATGCTTGCTAAATGTCCATCTTCCTCATCAAACACAAATAGCCCAAAGTTTAGATTTACTATTACAGTCTGCAGTTGAAAACTTCAAAACGAATACCACAGCAATTGCAATGTTTTGAGTTAGGTATATTATCTTTGAAGTCAATCACAGAACCGTGGCCCATGCTAAATATTTTCTCTAAACATGGAGCCCTCTTTTCAGGATGTACTGTAGATACGAGCATATGATTTTGTGCTAGAAATAAACACCTGCTTCTGAGAGCTCACATTTTTTACACTTGGACTCAGGTTTAGGTTTTTAAAACTTATCCCCAAGAAATATCCTCACTGTGACTTAATTCATAAATAATCACCCAGCGGATTTATTAAACTTACTATTTAAGGAGCCAGCCTTGCGAACGGAAGGTCCCTGGTTCGATTCCAAGTAGCGACAAGTCATGGCTGAAGTGCCCTTGGGCAAGGCACCTAACCCCAAGTTGCTCCCCGGGTGCTGTGATGGCTGCTCACTGCTCCGGGCACGTGTGCTCACTTCACCAGTCTGTGTGTATTTGTGTGTTTCACTGCACGGATGGGTTAACTGCAGAGGACCAATTCCGCTGTGTGCAAAACATAGTGGCAAAATGTATCACTTTCACATTACAACTGTGTCATGTCTGGATCAGTAGAAAAGTAGAATCTAAATTCTAATAGGATTCAACTTTCCCTATAGACATTGCCAACTTAAAACGTGTGTGTGCCGAAGCTTCTATAACTTTATTTAATGCATTAAATGTTTAATTTAAGCTCATTTCAACTAAAAGATCCATTTTACATATTTCTTTTAACAAACTGCACCAATAATTCAAGTTCCTGGCCCTGATAATGAATACAGTATTAATCTATTCAGTTTAGCATTCTAGAACTTAAACCCTTCTCAAACAACAGAAAGAAAATGGAAGAATGAGAAATTCAAATATCCCACAGACCAGTAATGATTGAGGAACATGAAATACATGAATGTATGTAAGCATGCACTTTCTCTCTGAATGCACAAATACCCCCAGGTCTTAAACATAGAGGCACACAGTACAATGCATTGTACTACATGCATAATTATGCAGACGCCATTTCCACCTGTGTGCAAAAACATATACACACTAACACTCCCTATTTTGCCCTGAGGAAATCATGTATGTCTGAAAGAGTGAGGGATGGAGCGAGTGAACAAACGAGAGAGAAAGAGAGAGAGAGAAAGAGAGAGAGAGAAAGAGAGAGAGAGGGAAAGGGAGAGAAAGAGCGCATCTGGTCTCCAGATCCCTCCATTTTCGCCTACTAAGGAATTCCAATTTCCTTTTCAATCTCATGATTTTTTCCACACTCGTCTATGCCCCTTGTTGTTTTTCTGTCAGGAGTCTCTATCCTGGTTAACATCATGATGAGAGTTTTGGGAGCCTGAACCAGCAGTCCCCACTGATCCTATTTTTCTGTCAAATGTTCGCCAAAACAGTTCTCCAACAGACCTGACAACAACTCTCCGCTGACGTTAACATTAGAGTTACACAACTGATAGTTAAATAAATCAAATCTAGAATAAAACTCTCTGGAATGAGACGTCAGCGTTAATAATATGCTTTTGTATTTCGATTGTTAAGAATATTTATTTGTACATTTTAATTTATTAAGATAACCAACTTTGACAATATATTTTTAATCATTACAATACAAAATAAATGGCTAACAGGTGCCCGGGATATCTGTGTATGCATGAAAAAATGTATAGATATTTCACATGTTAATAAGATCAAATATATATATATATAGCCCTGATGCTGAGGACAAGCAGAGTTGCTTTTACCCCCACCATAGTCGTCTAGCAAAACAAGTGCAGTAAAGAAGCAACCTAATGTCTCTCTGATACTGTATCTGCACTAAAACTTTACAGTACTAAGACATTATTATTATTGTTTAATGTTTAAGGTCATCTTCTGCATCACTGGCCATTTCAATGACAGGAACAAAGTCTTACTCATAC
>JAOUQT010000018.1:11184687-11196497 GCA_025769995.1 Xyliphius kryptos
AACCACAATGTAAACCAGAGCTTATTATCCTGCGTGTTTAAGACAGACTAGAAAGACATGCGCAGATAAAATGTTGGCAATGGCAGGTAATCATAAGGTTTTAAGGGAATGTGCAGGGAAAGAATATGAGTTTGTGCATAGCCCAGAGCTCTTTTCCTGTGTGACTCAGTTTTATGACTCAACAGTTGCGGACTCGCTATAACAAATCGCCAGTTACTCCGACCTACAGATGCAACCAAAGGGAGGATGAAATAACAAACAATCTGTCAGCATTCAGGCATTTTTGGCTCATTTTAGAGTGTACAGTGGAGTGTTAAGGTAATCATACACCCACATAGCAGAGAATTTAATTTCAAGCCAAAAGCAACTGCTTAGATTGCAGTCAAGCAGATCGTATCAACTGCAAAGCTATTAGTCTTTTAGTATTCACATTTTCCTTAATAATGTGCTAATATAGGATAATTGTCACCTATACTAGTATGTGCATCTCAGAATTAATCTGATTAACATTTCAGATATTTATTTGTATAGCATTAAGCATTAAACTGATTTATAATTGAGCTTTAAAATTGAAAATCATTATTGTTTGTAAAATTAATACATAAGTTTAGCTTATTTAATGTCAAAAATGTAAAATATGGTGTATTCTGTATAATTGATAATTCTATAGGTACTGATTGTGGTTAGATAGGGTAGGTGAATATAACATTTGGCTACAGCCTATTTTTTTGTTTTTGGATTATGAATTTGTTGGTTTTGTAAATACCAAATAAGAAATACCAAAATATATGCAGTCATTAAGTATACATGAGTGAATCTGAGCTGCATGAGTAGCTTGCCAATTTAGTGATAAATCAGACAATCAATAAAGTCCTAATCTAGAACGTTTTGTTTATTTTATTGTTTATATATAATATATATTTTGCTATAATAGATATTTTATATATGAATTTGATTGTGTCTATCATGTAATAGTTGGATTTACATGTCTATGCATCTGCATACGCTACACAGTATGCCTTTGTTACATCCCATGATGGTTAATCACTGCAAGTGAGAGGTCGCTTACAGAGAGCCTCAAGGCGACACACTCAGCCTCAGAGCTGTCAGTCACAAACCCAGAATGTTCAGGAAGCGATCAGTAAGGATCAGAGGGCCAGCTCCTGCGAGGTCAAAAGTGACCATGTTCCGATAGTTGCGGTCAAACTCTTGAATCTTAAATGGCTTAAGGCAGCATGTTTTTTCAATATGGTATGGATTTCTATCTGGGAGGATAGAAATCCAATTTCAAGGGAGTTTTTTGTCTCCTGTGATATATAAGGGGTGGAGTGAGGGTATTTCATGAGAGTATGTCTAAAGTTGCAAACAAACTATATGATCTTTGCCTGGTTTTTATACAATTTTCAACAGACCCGTATATCATCGTTAGGAAAGAGAAAATGCTATGTAGTGGTATGAAGAGCTACGATGAAGAGTCTGGGATGCCTAACAGAACCATAAAAATTCTACCATGTCAGTTTTTTTTATACCTTTACACCTAGTTTAACATATCTCTATGAAGCGTTCTTTGACATTACCCAAAAGAAAGATAGAGTGCTCTCTGCCACACATTTGAAATCATGGCAAAAAGAATACTGAACGCAGAATACACATGTTCACACTTAGACTCACTTTTCAGCACACAAAACCGCTAGCATCTCACAGACAGTTCTTCCCTTGCCATGATTGACAGTTCATAACCAGGCTCCTATGACCTATAAATTCATGTGAAAATTTGCCTCGATGTTGTGTTCTCAATGCATAAGAATGTGGCAGAACAGAAAGCAGCAGCATACCTTATCTCATAGATGTGCATCAATCCATCCTTCTATCTTTTATCAGAGCTTTTCGTGTCATCTTTTCTGATGTCAGAGTTGAAATAGTCGTGTCTACCAGGTTTACCTGTCTGTGGGTGCATGGCTATGCTGAAGATAATGTCTGGTTATGTAATTCAGGAGTCATAACAAGTGGCTCAGGCTGTGGTAGACTACAGTGGCCTAAGTTACATGATCCAGGCTGACAAAGTCATAATTTTATGTAATCGACTGGATTCAAGTGCCTTATATAAACCACCTGCATAATTATCTTAAAGTAGTATGGACTGGAATGTAGTATGGACATTTTCACTTTTGCAAATTATGAAAGGCAAATGAAGACGGTGGGAGTCTGTCATTTCTTTGTAAACATGACAGCTTCCACTTAAAACAGGAATGAAACAATAAAGGATATAATGTGGGCTAAATAACCAGTGACATTTTGTAACTGAAGAAAGACTCGGTCATACTGTAAAAGTAATAAAAGAGGGTAATAAATAGAAGGCGGCACTGGACCCACCCAGACCTGTGCCAGATAACCTAGGGGATGTTTTCAATCAGTGCTTGGCTATGGCTCCAAATAGGGGTATTTGCAAGGCATGACGCAAAAGGCAAAAAAAAAAAAAAAACTAAATATGCTTGTGGCACACGATTAAGGGTTTACAAACCCCCAGTGAGTCCCTGTAGACAGAACATAAGTACTTTGATTTAACCCATCCTTTTCTCACAGTATGGAAAAAAGGATGAAAGGAGAGACAGCAGGCAGATTAAGAGCAGCTGGAGACCCTACGCAGCAGAGATTCATGGGGGTCAGTCCTGGCAGCAATGGACTGCATACTGGGAAAATACACAGGCTTCAGGGAATTAACAAAATATGAAATCCTTATGAGCACATATACTGAATATAATACGTAATATTATCTCATAGATTTATTCTTAAATGTGTAGACAATATTTTTCTATTTAGGCTATGTGTAATCAATCATCCCAGACTTGTTTGAGGCTTGAAGTGTGGAATAGAAATACAACATAATAGAAATCTGTCCTTTTTAATGTACCCACCTCAAAACCACATCCATCTGATTTGTGGTTAATCCAGTGAAAAAATACTTTCAGCTATAAAGTCAAATAGCAGCATGGATAGCTCAGTTGGTACACAATTCCAGGAGAGTTAGAAACTGGGGTTTGATTCCCTGGGGCTGAAACAGCTGACAAAATATTGGGATGCTCATTCAGCTTATCCTTACACATTTCGGAGTGGCATTAGGTAATACAAATGACAATGTTTAATTTAACTCGCTGTATATCTCAACCGACCTTACCTGCCACGTGCATTTACCAGATACAGTATGGGTATAACTTCCTTTTTACAACTGTACGTACAATGAGAGTCCATTTAGCAGGAGAAAGAAAGATAAATCTTTCAGAAAAGTACGATCACAAAGGCTAATTAAAGGAGGTATTGTACAGGCGGTGGTGCAGTGGGTAGTGCTGTCGCCTCACAGGAAGAAGGACCTAGGTTCAATCCACGGATGGGACGACCTGGTGCTGTTATACTGGTCGTTAATGTCTAAATATGTGTGTGATTATGTGTGTGCCCTACGACGGAGTGATGCCTTGTCTAGTGTCTTTTTTTGCCCTAGTGCCCAGAGTTACCAGCTGACTTGTGACCCCTTGAAGATTAAGTGGAAGATAATGAATAAATTAATCGTTTAACATTTACTTTTTGAAAACAATTCAAATAAGGCATCTTTCATTAAGTCTTTAATTATTTTTTTTGATTATTATTTTTTTCTTCAACACAAAAAGAGCATGTCATTTATATCAATAAGTAATGTAAATCAGGCTCACAGGACTTGAACACACTGTTCATTTATATTCTGTTTTATTGCAGAGGACACATTGTAAAACAAACAGTATAGACATCAGTGGGTGAAATGAATCCCAAATAGGGTTTATAAAGAATATAGTATCTAAAGATGTATATTTTCAATACTATCTACCACACAATCTTAATTTGAATTGAGCAATCAGCTAAATGAAAAAACCTGTACACATAATATTGAATAATGTTGCAGATCTTTATTTGAAATATCACTTTAGAACATTTGTAAACATAAGATTATTTGGTGAATGGATTAAAATACAGAAAGTCCATAAGTAGGCTCCAACAAAATCAGAGTTATTGAGTGAAATTTTGTATTTTGTATGGTCAGATCTTTGTATAACAGGTGTTGCATTTATCATTTGTCATCTGCAGCTGTCCATGTTATTAGCACCCAATAGGATTTAAGTAGCATGTGTTGATGTACGTAGTAGCCAATCAAGAGTTAGAGGCAGGTGGAAAGATCATATTCGGCCATCAGAGGTCAAAATGGTCAGAGCCACTGTAAATGTCACACATAGATGTTTAAAAGTATTTTGTTTGTCTAAGTAGTGGAAAGACAAGGTATTTGACCTCTCGCTGGTCAACTTTACTCATAACATGCAACTAATTTCAACTATTTTAACTAATAGATTCAGTGGTGGTTTGTTGTTTTAGAAGTACGGCTGTAGTCATTCCACAGGCCTTTATATCAAATGTTTTTTTTCTTTCTCATTATGTAGTCACCTTTACTTCTACATGCTACTGTGGTCTGTGATAAAAAATGTCTCTCTCTCCTTTTCCATGTTCCTCGGCTCTTCCAACATTATTTTACTCCTGATGACGTTTTTTTTTTTACAAACTTTAATACATTTCCATTTTTAGGTATAGCAGTAAGTTTTAAACATAAGTATAAAAGTAAGCATTTGTTTGTCTTTAACTTTTGTATTTTTAATCTTATTACAAACCCAATTCCAAAAAAGTTGGGATAAAGTACAAATTGTAAATAAAAACGAAATGCAATTATGTGGAAGTTTCAGAAATCTACAGTATATTACACTCAGAATAGAACATAGATGACATATCAAATGTTTAAACTGTGAAAATGTATAATTTAAAGAGAAAAATCAATCATCCCAGACTTGTTTGAGGCTTGAAGTTTGTAATAGAAATATTACATAATATTACATAATAGAAATCTTTCATTTCTTATGTACCCACCTCAAAACCACATCCATCTGATTTGTGGTTAATCCAGTAAAAAAATACTTTCAGCTATAAACTTAAATAGCAGCATGGATAGCTCAGTTGGTACACACCGCCAGGAGAGTTAGAAACTGGGGTTTGACTCCCTGAGGCTGCAAAAGCTGATAAAATATTGGGATATCCCTATCCCATAGAGCATATGTGTGCTGCCAGACATCACAAAAAGATGACTGTGTATGACATAAAATGACATGAGGTAAAAGAATATTTAGTATATGATTTAACACTGGAATATTGTGGTTATATTTCATTTGCCATGAAATTTCAAAATTTCTTACTTTCGACATTTGATATGTTCTATTGTATATACAAATATAAGTTTTTGCAAATTATTGCATTCCTTTTTTATTTACAGTTTGTACTTTGTCCCAACTTTTTTGGAATTGGGTTTGTATATAGCATATTTATCTGCTAACATATAATGTGCATTTATAACCTATTTATGGTAATATTATAGTGCTCAAGCACATTATCCCTCATAGAATAACAGCTACCAGCCAGGGTGGGTCGAGGCTAACCTGTCATCCCTAAGTACACATCTAGCCAGCCAATCATTTTTAAATGCTGATCATTCATACAGTGCAATACATGGGACGTGCTATTTGCACTTTAATATATACATAAAACTGAAGATGCATGTGATTGGCTAGTGTTGATGTGACAGAGAAGAGAGCATGCAATGCCTCCTACCTAGGCAATATGGACAATTTCTTAAATTCCCACAGGTGACTTTCCATTATTAGTTTCCAGATAACATAGCTAATGCATTAATTTCTGTGAAATGCAGTACATATTGTAAAAAAATATTTTTTACCTGTTGACTCTCTTTTCAACAGACACCAAAATGTCTGCCAGTCAATCAGAGAAAAACTACATATAAAGATATCCAAACAGGTCACTGACAGCTAGCTTACCATCAGCAGAACATCAGATATATAATAGCGTATAATACATATATAATAATGTAGATATACATTGTATTGTGCATGTGCCCAGAAACATCTGTAAAACCATTCTTAGTGTCACATCTCAGACATGTCATTTAAAATACTGCATAATAATTGTATCCAGAGGCTCACTCTATGTAGCTGTGTTATAATGGATTGAATACTGACATAATGGATGGGACAAGAAGATCCCATGGATACCCCTGTAATAATTACATTACTCTGCTTCCACATGTAAGCCAAACCTTATATAAATTTGAAAGTGATCCATTTTTGCCACTATGTTTTGCACACAGCGGAATTTGTCCTCGGCATTTAACCCATCCGTGCAGTGAAACATACATTTACACACACACTGGTAAAGTGAGCACACAGCCCTCCCCGGGGAGCAACCTTGCCCAAGGGCACTTCAGCCGTGACTTTGCGTTACTGGGAATCGAACCGGGGACCCTCCGGTCACAAGGCTGGTTCCTTAACCACAAGCCTACAACAAGTATCTAAAGATGTATATTCTATACTATCTTCCACACAATCTTAATTTGAATTGAGCAATCAACTAAATGAAAAAATCTGTACACCTTAACCACAAGCCTACAACTGCCCCACTTTTCACCTTGCATTCATGTGCATTTTCCTGTAAAATTTAATTTGTAAAATGCAGTTGTTTATTCAGTGCACTTTATTAATTCATAATTGATCAAATTGTTTTCTCCAATAATAATCTATATGTGTGCTTTTATTTTCCTTTAACATGCTATTTTCCTCACTTCATGAACATGTATGATGAATGATAGGTTAATTGGTGTCTGTAATATTGATTCAGAGATTATAGTAGTAATCATCTTAATTGTTTCCACAGCCTCAACAGTTGCTGAGAATGGAAGAAAAACCTGCCTCAGGCTGAAAGTTTTCGTCAGACCAGCAAGTAAGTTTTGTGAGCGCCTGTGTGTTTGTGAGTTTCATGTGTGCACAGTTTATGAAAATCTAGATATGCGCAATGACACAATAAAATCATTGTTTATGTCCTAAATGTGGCCTGTTTTATGTCTTGTTTCCCACAGACAACTGTGTAAAAACTGTCAGCGTTCATGACCGCGTCTTTGACGTCAATGACAGTAACTCGATAGAGCCAAGAGGTTCATACGTTCAGCTACTTCTCTTTCTATGTTGTTTGGATCCATTTTCCCATATATTAATTTTTTTATTTTCCATCTTTTTTTAGATGATACAAGCCATGAATCGGCCGAGCCATCCAAGGGGGATGTAAATTCTTCTGAACGAGCGTGTATAGCTGGCCTCCCACTAGTTTCAGCCCTGGTCATCTTCATCTCTCACATTGTATTATAGCAGCCTATGTGTCTGCGAGAGGCAGTGATTTGTCCCAAACTTAACACAGAAGAGGACTCTTACAAGAGCACTTTTAATCAGGGGTCATCATTATCACCACTGAGATTTAAAATGCATTACTCTTATGAGGAGAAAGTCAAGTCGATGAGATAGGGTTCTTCTTATCCACGATGCATTACAGGAATCCCTTCATCAAGCAATGACTTTCCTTAAACAGAAAGACATACCATATGTACACATTTGTTGAATTTTTGATGTTTTTTTCTGGACATTGATTCTGTAAAAGAAGTCGTGAACTCCCAACTACAAGTGTCTGATCTCTGGAAGCAGAAACATTTCGGACCCAGCTACATACATGATGGATGGAGAACTGGTTTTAAAGTGTTCCTTCAATCAGAAAAGGAAAGGGATATAATTTTTAATGCTAAAGTCATTAATTGAGGTCTTTTGTTGTTTTTAAAGAATTTTCTTATATAAAAGAATTAAGCACTCATCTGTTTTGTACATTGTGTACAGTTTAAAAAGCAGAGTACAATATAGCTCAAATGTAGTTGTAATAGTGGTATTTTGATATCAAGCTTAAAGCCTCATTGATTGTTTAAAATTCAAAATCACCTAATTCTCAACAAAATAAATGATTTCCCCCTATTTATTAAATGTGGTTTACACACTGCAGCTAATAGTGAGGATTCTTGTTGCTTTTACACTAGCAATAAACAAATCCCTAGTGCAGTGTGGGTATGGCTTATCCCTTATTTTTTTCCGATAAAATTGAATTTTATTGTTTTTGCGATTACTGGAATCAAAGTTGAGTTCTCTAGTTTCCCAAGAAATAAGTTTGCTCGGTTTCTAGTGTGAATGCAAGATAATAAAGTTGGTTTTATAATCTTAATTTAGGTTTAAAGTAACTATATATAATAAATTGGCATCTTGTTCAAGCAGTTTGAATTGGGCCCTTTTTCTTCAAGTACATTTTTATCTTTATGATTGATTTTCAATTTATTTGCAAATTACTGAGTGTCATTCAAAAGATTATCATGGGACTATAATGAATATGTCAATGCTAGTATCACATATACTGTAACAGAAACTTAACAATATAACTTAATGCAAATCTGTGCATATTTAAAACATCACAGAAATTTGAAAACACCTCCAGTGTCTATATAAATTATTGTTTCACATGTACATTTATGTTTAACAATAAACATGGTATATGCATGGTGGGATGATGCTGACAGTGCAGAACACTGCAGTCATCTCTGGTGGCAGCAGAGACCTGGAGTGATTTAATATACTGTTTGAAGTCGTTCTGGGTTAAAGAAATGCAGGCCACATACTGCAGTCTCATGTGGGTCATTTCTGGAATTAAAAATCGACTGGGGCATCAGACCATACCAGTGTCCAGATTAGTGGTAGGCTAGTATTACTGACATGAACTCGAAAAAATTGGGGGAAGGGATCAGGAGTCCATGCTGAGATCAATAGTAATGGACTTTTGAGATTGAATCAAATAAAAAATATTCGCTTAAGTCTCTGTGCTGGTACAGATTTACTGCACGATGCAGCGAGTAACAAAAGAGTACCCTAGCATGACGTTGGTAAGATGAAATATTGTATTTATTATAGTACAGAAAATTTTACAAACAAATATTAAAAGCTTAAAATTTAACCCAAACACAAATCATAAAAATTCAAAGATAAATGTCCTATGACTACAGTAATTTTAGAGCTAAACACTTTATTGTTTATTGTCTGCCTTAAAGTATACAGTCACATTTGAATGTGATGTTTCATAAAATAGCTAAAACTGGATGATGGGAAATTTGTTTTGAGATTATAAAATCTCAATTGTTTCCAAGAGCAACTGTCCAGGTTTATATTGAGACAGAGTGTAACTGAATAAGTCAGCAATGTGAGAAAAATGAAAGATGAACTGCATAATAGAAAAAAATCCAGCCCACTTTATTTTGCCGTACATGTCCTTTTCATATTTGGGGGTTATAGATGAACAAAGTGTGCTTCTGTAACAAAACTATCATTTTTAACATAGGCGCATACGGACCCTATGGAATTTTATGGATACTGTGTATCTGTGGGTTACCTATGTAATTATACAGTGATAAAACAAGCGAGATGTTTAACATAAAATCAAAAATGCTAAATTACAGTGTTCATATGTTTTGTTTTATAAGCCACAGTAATGGTTTTGCCTGTGCATGATTTTTGTGGTTTTGTCAGATATGGAAAATTTTAGAGCAAAGACCAGGAAAGGCCATGTTCTAGTGCCTGTGTGGAGATGTATGACAAATTAATCAAAGTCATTAATACATTTCCAATAACTACTTTAGCCTGGACATGGTAATGGAAGTTTAAATGATGAATTTTAAATATTTGAAAAAAAAACTCAATTATTTAGAATGTATTACACAAGCAAAAACAATGAGCATCGGGACAACGTTACCCCTTGTACATAACTTGTAAAACTTCAGACTGGAGAATCCCTTGTCCTGTTTGTCTCTCTTTTAACACACTCACTTTAACTCAGGAGCTCAGGTGTTAGAGGGTGTGTTATAGCATGAAAACACTGTAATGCACAAGTCAGGGAATTCCCAGAACGAGGTTAAGTTATGCTAAAATAAAATACAAATGCATATAGCTAGGAGAGTGATCGAGGTAAATCCAGCCCACTTGAGTGGTGACTTATGCGGTCAATTGTGAATTAAACATCAAATTCATTTGCATATACAAGAAAATTAAAAGTGCTTTTTTGCAAATGTTCTGAGAAAATAGCAATGCAACTCCCAAAAATATGAAAAACCATTGTAAAATCTCACTGTAATTTAAAGCCTTCTAACTTAATATTTATATGAAGGGAGTGTTTGCTAAGGAAGCGTATTGATAACAGCAGTGTGATGGTGATAAAGATCTTGTCTGTTTAACTTTCACAGAGAATGAATCTTTGCACTCATTATTGTTTTGGATTGTTGCATTTCTCCATAACACTGTAACAAGATCACGTCTGTAGTTTCACATTCACCTGTTTTAGACATGGACCATTGAGTTTTGCTGAATTATGCACACAACCATGTGTTCAATAACATCACGTGACATTTTGCTTTATATTATATTTCCACATGCTTAAATGCCATTATTTGTAAATACACTTGTCGGAGCAGACAAAACTAATTAAAGAAGATGAAATAAATCAGTCATTGTTGTAAATGTTTTGTTGTTGTGTTGTACCTCATTTACAAACCACTCACTAATAAAAAAATCAGTGCCACAATGCTTTGATTTGTTTTTCCGTCGTTCATTATTTAAAAATGATAAATAATGATAATCCATATGACCCTCTTAGGACATCATTTATATATATTTTAGATTTTGTTGGAGTTAATCAGAATATTACAGGACTAACTCATGAGGGTGGTCAGACATTAGATTTAATATTAACATTTGAATTAGATATTGAAAATATAGTCATACTCCCACAGTGTGAAGTTATCTCAAACCATTACTTAAACATAATTAAAATCTGACTAATATACATAATATACAGGACTGTACCCACTCTGCCGCATTACTGCCTTAGGTAACTATTTACATCAGAGTCTGCACATAACTTCATTAATAAACTTTCTGATTTAACTTTAATTGGCTCACCATTTGGCCGTAAAAAAAACTTGATCAGACAAACTAAATTTTGCAGTCTAGATAAATTAGTTCCTTTAAAAAGAAAATTATTTAGAGAGAAAAAATAGCTTCTTGGTATAATGATAATTCACACACCCTATAACAAAATACTCCATATCACAATGTAACTGATCTCAAATTAAACTAGTAGTGTTTCAAACAGCATGGAAGAAAAGTCACCTGAGCTACAGAAAAGTGTCATTAAATATAGTGCAATTAAATCAACAAATAAAGTACCTGTATTTCCAGTGTAATAGGCGAACATAAAAATAATCCTATATTCCTATTTAGGACTTTAGGTAAGCTAACTAACAAAAAGACCATATCAGGCCCTTGTGCATCATCAATATATAGTACTGATGACTTCATGAACTTTTTTGATGAAAAGGTTGAAAATATGTATACACATTAATCTGATTATAAATTAAAAGACCACACTTAATTTTACAATATTCAAAAATCTAAATGATCAAATAGTGTACTAAAACCCCTACACATGTTGTTCTTAAAACATATTCTATCAGAAACAATTGAGACACTATTAAAAATAATTAACTCTTCACTTAGCAACGGTTATAAATCTACAGGATATAAGTCAAATGTATTATTATTATTAAATCTAATAAATTAGCTTTTTCTTACAAAGCCCCCAAGTTATGGAACAGCCTTCAAGCTAAAGTTCGGGATTCAGACACAGTTTCTATGTTTAAATCTAGACTCAAGACATATTTGTAAAAGTGATACATTCTGCCACTGTGTCTGCACACAGCGGAATTGGTCCTCTGCATTTAACCCATCTGTGCAGTGAAACACACAAATACACACACACAGGTGAAG
>JAOUQT010000018.1:11204402-11214448 GCA_025769995.1 Xyliphius kryptos
ATCAGTCATCATACTCTAATAATCGCTCTTTCTTGGGTTTATTAAGGCGCTCGCCGGTATTTTACAGCTTACTCGACTCGGATACTGTAACCTTCCGTGATGTCCTCTAAGGCGAATGCTGGAACACTCTAAGCGACAGGGGGAGCTTACACTCGTTTTAAAAGTCAAAACCAAATGGTTAATTCATAGAAATATCTATGCACGCGGCTACGATATTTATCAACCAAGTGATATTACTGCTCAAGCGGAGATCAGCGATCATTCCCTCTAAGTGTCCGATTCGAGATAGTCAGCATCAGCTGTGGGCGGAGCTTAAAGTACCCAAGCACCTGCAGGCAGGGGAAGCGCACACTCGACGGGGCTGGTTTTCCATTATTTCACGCCACAAGCGAAAAAGCCTTCTGCTAGTGTCAGTTAAGGAAGTGTCTCAAATAGCGCCCTACAGCCCTGCGGAGCTATTAATAAAGTATGCACTTTTGTGACGTCAACTGTTTGCGAAGCTTTTGAGACACTATCATTTAATAAGTGGACAAGTGGGTTAGAACATATTTAGGTTACAGCACATTAGCGTCAGGGGGTTTGAGCTGCCCATAAAGATGACAACTTATCAGAATAGAATATCAAATATAGAAAGCAGTTATTTCCAGCCATGTGCACTCTTGATACAGAAAAGTAAGGTTGAAAACATGCCGGTGCATGCTTCAATAGAAAAATAATATCATCTTCAGGTTTGAAGAGGTGCGTCTTCAGTCCCCATTTGAGGACAGCAAGAGATGATGCTATTCAGACAGTAAAGAGAAGTTTATACCACATCCTTGGTGCTAGTACAGGGTAGTGTTTGGATGAATGTTTTCTTAAGTGTCATGGATGATGGTGGGTCGAGACAAGTTGTACTGAAAGCACAGAGAGCTCTGGGTACATACCAGGTTTTGATCATTGCCATTAAGTAGGAAGGGGCTCCACCATTTTTTTGCTCTGTAGGCCAGAATCAAGATTTTATATCTGATGCGGGCAGCTACAGGAAACCAGTGAAGGGTATGCAGCAAGGGAGTAACAGGGCTGAACTTGAGAAAGGCATCTCATTCACACATTATATAGGCATTTTTGGAAACAGATGCCTAGGTACACCTGTTCAATTGTACAATAACAAAAATATCTAATCAGCCAATCACATGGCCACAGCTCAATGCATTTTGGCATGTAGAGGTGGTGAAGACAACTTCAGACCGAGCATGGGAAATGGAAAAGAAATGGGAAAGAAATGTGATTTAAGTGACTTTGAACATGGCATCATTGTTGGTGCCAGATGGTCTGGTCTGAGTATTTTAGAAATGTCTGCTCTATTGGGATGTTCCATCTCTAGGGTTTACAGAGAATGATCCGTAAAAGTGAAAATATACAGTGAGCAGCAGTCACGTGGACGTAAATGCATTGTTGATGTAAGAGGTCAAAGAAAGACTGGTTCGAGATCATAGAAAGGCAACAGTAACTTAAACACTCATTACAACCAAGGAATGTAGAATACTATCTCTGTATTCTGCAAACTATGCCACAAAGAATAAGGTCATTCTGAAGGCAAAGCGGGGCCAACGTTTTATTAGCAAGGTGTACCTAATAAAGTGGCCAGTGAGAATACACACATCCCTTAATTTTGTTCATCTTCAGCTGACCAGATTTCATATTTAAGTTAGAAGTTATATTCATAAATTAGACTGTTGTTTGTCATTTCAGGTTATTGATACTGATAAATGAATAATGCTGTATTGATCTCCAAGTTGTTATCAGCACTCAGTTTAGAAGCCTGCATATATGGTGGCATGGGGTTGCATTACTGTGTGTGGCATAGTCAGCTTACACATCTGGAAGGACACCATCAATGGTAAAAGGTATATCCAGGTTTTAGAGCAACATGTGCTCTCATCCAGACAACATTTGTTTAGTGAAGACCTTGCATTTTCCAACATGACAATGCCAAAACCTACACAGAATCATGGCTGCATAAAAGAAGGGCCAGGTACTGAACTGGCCAGCCTGCAGTCTAGATAGAAAACATTTGGTGCATCATAAAACGCAAGATGATAAAAAAGACCCAAGACAGTTGCGCAACTAGAATTCTATAAATTTGAGTAACTTGTATCCTCAGTCCCCAGAGGTTTACAGACTGTTGTAAAGAGAAAAAGGGGATGTCTCACAATGGTAAACATGGCTTTGTCCCAACTTTTTTGAGAGGTGTTGTTGTCATGAAATTTGGACTCAGCAGACCAAAGGACAGATTCCCACTGGTACATTTCTTGTGTTTTTCTTGGCCAAAGCCATTCTCTTCCTCTTGTTCTTCCTTAGAAGTAGCTTCTTTGCTGCAATTCAACCATAAAGTTCAGATTCACGCAGTCTTTCTGAACATCTGATTTTGAGATGTTTGTGTGGATTGACTGACCTTCATTTCTTCAAGTAATGATTGGCTGTCATTTTCCTTTACTTTAGTTGAATAGTTATTTACTCAGAAAATTACTCAGTTAGGGCTATTCACTGTATACCAACTCCATCCCTTTAGAACACAACTGATGGTCTCAAACACATTAAAAGGGCAGGACATTCAATAAATTACCTCTTGACAAGGCACAGCGGTTAACTGAAAACCATTCCAGGTGACTACCTCATGAAGCTGATTGAGAGAATGCCAAGGGTTTGCACAGCTGTCATCAAAGCAAAATGTGCCTACTTTGAAGAATCTTAAATCTAAAACATATTTTGGTTTCTTTAACATGTTTAAGTTTACTACATGATTCAGTATATGTTCCTTCGTAGTCTGGATGACTTCAGTATGAATTTACAGTGTCTGAAAATAAATAAATAAATAAATAACAATTTTAAATGATAAGGTGTGTCTGAACTTTTGACTGGTATTGTGTATTAATAAATATCAAAAGTTGACAGGAAAAACATAAGGTTTGATGGAATATCCTGGGTTCATACTGTTTAGTGAAATGAAAATCATATGAGTAAATAAAAAAAAACTGAATTGTTTTTCATTTTCTTTACTGTCTTAATGTTTTCTGATTTGGGATTGTAGGAAAATATAAAATACAATTTTTATCTTATGGCCTGATAAATGATTAATTTAATGACTTTAAGTAAATAATTACCATGGTCTTAATGTGATAATTCCTTTCCCACGTTAGAGTCCCACATTCTTTAACTTGTAAATTCTAAAAAAAAAAGGTAAATTCTAAAAAAACACATTAACCTCGTACTCACTGAAAATGTTGCAGAGTGGCCTTTCTAATACCGAGTTATTGTTGCCTAAGTTGAACATTTAAATGCAAAATTCACAGATTTTTTTTTTTCTCATTACATGGAAACAAGCGATTCTTGAAGCCAGTCATGCAGACATAAATGTTTGCTTCTTGATTAAGTCTAATCAGATGTTATCAGAGCTTTTTTAAATAAGATGCAATGCACAAATCAAGTAGCCATTACTGAAACTAAATGATTAACATGAAAACGTCAGAAGTTATTGGCGCTTTGGTTATATTAACTTCTGTTGGCCACAACGTCTTATCATCTCTTTCTGTACAATGTCACTGTTTACCCAGTCACTTGTCTTCAGCTTTGAACATGCCATATCAGTTAAATTTTGACAGCAGTGCAAGAAAATATAGCTGCCATATAAGATAAGCATAAAAGAGGAGCACTGAACACTGACTCATCTTTGTTGTCTGAGTATGTCTCTTGTTCTAATATTTATTTAAGAAGTATAGAGAAATTGTTTTCTTGAAAAGACTTGAAAAGAATTATTAAGGCAGAAAAAGATACTGTGTGCCTGTGATTTTCGGGCCCTTAGACGCCACTGCATCACATACGCTTCTGTATTGGAAATCACAAAATGGGCTCAGGAATATTTCCAGAGAACACAATTTACCGTGCCATCTGCCTTTGCCAGATAAAACTCTATAGTTCAAGTAAAAGCTGTAACTTAACAAGAAATAAAATCCAGAAGCGCAGACATCTTTTCTGGGCCAAGGCTCAGTGGAAAGTGGAAAACTGTTCTGTGGTCAGACAAATAAAAATTTATGGAAATCAGGGACGCAGTGTCATTCGGACTAAAGAGGAGAAGAACGACCCAAGTTGTTATCAGTGCTCAGTTCAGAAGCCTGCATCTCTGATTGTATGGGGTCGCATTAATGCATGTGGCATGGGTAGCTTACACATCGGGAAGGACAACACAATGCTGAAAGGTATATTAAGGTTCTAGAGCAAAATATGCTCCCATCCAGATGACGTCTCTTTCAGGGAAGGCCTGACTATATTAACTATATATGGAACTTGAACGTTTAAGGAATTTAAAGAATTTAAGGAATCTTCTGAAGAAAAAGTAAAGTAACACATTTTTTCCATTTTGTCACAAATATATTCACTTAATTTACACACATGCTGCCCTCAGCTGTGGTATAGGTATATCGTAGTTCTGAGCTAAAATTCTCATCTGGACATATATTGTGTTTATTTAAAAATTCCCATTTTAAACATGTTAGCATGAATTTAGCCTGACTGTGTCCAGCATGGTTGCATGTTATGGGTTAGTGTTCCCTTACGAGTACATTACTGCCCAGTGTTCCTGGTAAAAGATATACATTGACTATTGAACATGAGTGAGAATGTACAGTAGGTTTTGTTGTGAAGTTCATAAAGAAGCCCATTTACTGTCACCGTGAGACAGGCTGAGACCTTTAAAGCCCAAATGTAGATTTTAAGAAACTGTGTGAATGTAAACATTTTGGTTCGAGGTATTTTAGCTCCCTCCTCCAAGCACACAGCTCAAATAGCTTCCTCAATCTGGATTTTTCCATATGGTGTCTGTAAAATCTAATCTAAACTCACAGTGATGCATATTTCTGAAATGCGTATTTCTTTTGGCTCTGGTCTTGTCAGATTGTAATTAAGCATATGCTCAAAAAACGGCGTGTGTCAGAGTTGTGTATTGTCTCAGGGATATGCTGTCTGCCAAGATGATAGGAGGTGTGAAAAGAAGGAATGACCCTGCTGTCTCTTATTTGTAAGTTGCAGCTCACTGGGAGTCAATCACTCTCATATTCAGCCAATCACTCACACATACATATACACACACACATGCTCTGTTAGTCACAGGGTGTAAATATTTAATAATTATTAGGATCACTCAAAATTTAATATTACATAGATGACTCATAATTCTACATTGACACTCATCAACATTAAGATGTAACCCATATCCCGTAAAAATCCTTATTCAAATTCCTTTAGCGTCTCCAGGACAGAGGACATAGATTTATCTGAGATTTATTCCTTTTTGAAATATCAATTAGTCAGCAGTTAATCCCAGTAATGGTGGCACGCTATTTGTTGCATACACATAGGAAATTTGAGTGCATTATTAATCATGTCACATATTCAGCGAGGCAGCTCCAAGTTTGTTTGGCTTCCTCCCTGAAACTTGTGCTCCAAATGAGGCTTCTAATGTGTTTTCATGCTATTCCAAGAGTATTCAACTGACAGAGCATAACCTTCAGATGGGCAATAGTTCATGTACAAGAGTCAGGAGAGAGAAAATAAAGATGGCATTTCACTTATTCATATTATATTCATCAGTGATCAAGAACAGTCTAGACAAAAATAACCACATTAAACCACATATGGTTGAAACTCTGGTGTCTTGCTAATGCGCTTTGTGACACAGTAGCACTTCCTTTAAAGTGTACTTGGATTCTAAATGCTGATTGGTCAAAATGGATTTTTTTCTGAGTTGTGCACCAGGCATTTGCAGTATGATATTATGAGCATATTCAGTTTTTTCACAGGGACCTGTGATGCTCCACATAATAGAACTGTAATAATTACAGCTAGATGGCGATTATATACTGTCCAAATGAACATATTTAAGTAAAATCAACTTGCAGGAGGCAGAGAGGAAGACTAAAGCGGAGATATATAGATGTGGTCAATGTAGACATGCAGGTGGTGTGAAAGTAGAAGATGCAGAGAACAGAGTGAGGTGGAAAAGATTGACACGCTGTGGCGACCCCTGATAAAAGGGAAAGGATGAAAGAAGAAGAAGCAGAAGAACTTTAATGCCAAATGGACTGAAATAACCATTTTAGTTGACTACATTATGTAGTATCTGTCTAATATCTATTTGCACCGACAGACAGATGAGTAAACAGATAAATATCAGATAAAATAGTAAATAGACACATACAGCAGATTAACAATGCTTAATCCACAATCGGTCATGGGCCAGTTGGTGACCACCAGGCAACTCTGGCATCAAGGGCAGGAACAACCCTAGACAGGGCACCAATTCATCATGGGGCACACACTCACAATCACACACTAGGGTCCACTTATTTGTCTTTAGAATCCACAAACACAGGGAGTACATGCAAACTCCTTATAAGTAATCGTTACTCATTTTAACATAGAATCAAAGTGCAGATTAACATTTTAGTGTTTTTCCAAATCATCAGTTTCTTTTTTTTTTCTTCATGTTCTTCCATTTTCTTACTTTAAAAATATTGTCTCGTGAATATAAATCTTTAGAGTTTAGCAATCCAGATGAAGCTTCACATCCCTGATATGGGATATAAGTTTTGTGTCATTACCCCTGATGTTGGCAAAAAGCTGTTTTTGGGCATTAGCTATGAAATAATGTTTTCTACAAATACGAACTCTTCGTGGCCTTTAGGAAATTTATTACTATTTATTAGTAGAATAATTCCTCCTATTGAATAATGTTCAAAGCAATTTATAAAAATATCACAATGTGAAGGCTCAAATGTCACACTATGAATCGCTGCTAGAATGCAGAAAAAAATCAGGAATGTTTGTCCATACAGGGTGCTGCAACTGACTTTTTGTTCACACATTACACATTATCGATCACTTTATTAGATGTTCCCTCTAATAAGGTCACATGAAAAGAGTAAATTTAAACTCACGTTTCAATTATTTCATATACCCTATTAGTTGTAGTCAGTGTAGTAGGGAAAGCACAGGTCTAGACACGGCGTTAATTCATTTTAGAGCACACAAACTCACTCACACACTAAAGGCACTTTAGAGACACTAGTTAGCCTAAAGCATGTGTTTGGACTGTGGGAGGAAATAGACATGACATGGGGAAAACAACTTCCTTAAAAAAGGACCAAGGGCATCCCACCCAGAAATTGAACCCAGGAACTTATTTGCCATGGGGCAACACAATACACCACCATACCGCACACAAATCCAATTTAAAATGTTTATAATTGAATTTATGTTCTATGGTTTTTGTTATTCATTTATTCATTCATTTATTCATTTTCTATACCTGCTTAATCCTATTTAGGTCACAGGGAAGACTCCACACAAAGTGGACCCAGTACACCCCAGAATCCGGGACCTTCTAGCTGTTAGATACGGAATATAGGTTTTAATCTCTTGAAATATTGGTTTCAAGTGATTCCTAGTGTGACATATGAGCCTTTACATCCTGATATTGTCATACATTGCTTTAAACATTATTTGTGTCACAGAGTTAACAATTGTAGATACCATTATTTCATAGCTAATGCCCAAACAGCTTTGTGCCAACATCAGGGGTAAAGACAGAAAACCTATATCCCATATCAGGGATGAGGAGGAAGAAGATGATGATGGTGATTTGGAAAAACACTGCAATGTTAATCTGCAATTTGATTCTGTGTGAAAAACAGCAAAGATTACTTATAAGGTATTCCAGGTCTTTGCAGGTATTCCATATGTTCGTGTTTTCCTCTGCATTCCAAAGACTAAAAAGTGGTCCCTAGTGTATGATTATGATTTTGTGCCCTCTGATAGATTGGGTTCCTGGGTGGGACATCTTTCTGCATGGAGTTGTTATACCCATGCCCCAGGCCCTCTGCATCTGAAGAATGTGTTCTGCCCACGGAACATCTTTCATTCATTTATTCATTTTCTATAACTGATTAATCCTAGTATTAGGGTCTCAGGGAAGCCGGTGCTGACCTTGCAACTCTGAGTGCGAGGGCAGGAACAACCCTAGACAGGGCACCAATCCATCATAGGGCACACACACATGATCGCGCACACATTCACACACTAATGGGCAATTTTTAGAGACAACAATTAATCATACATGTCTTTAGGGAGGAAACAGGAGCACCCAGAGAAACCTGCGCGGTCATGGGGAGAACATGCAAACTCTACACAGAAATTTCCCAAGTTGCCCCACCCGGAGCTCGAACCAAGGAGCTTCTTACTGTAAGGCCAAAGCACTATATACTGTGCCACCGTGCCACCCCACAACTGTCATACCTTAAAATATTTATTTTTATATTACTTTTTTATATATATTTATATACATTTATACGTTAATTAGGTTTAAATAGGAGCTTCCTTCTCTTGTTGGTGCTGCTATCTTTCATTTAAAGTTAGTTTAAGAACTTCTCTTTTAAATAAGCTTTAAACCCATATTTAGTTATGCCAAAGGACTTAAGTAACTCCTCATGATACAGATTTTAGACAATTTATAATGTGGGTTTTATACGCCAATATAAATATTATTTAATTATCTGGTCAGTTGATTTTATGTTGGGTGTGACATGAGCTAATGTGGGATGAATTAAACTGTAGATTACAGAATGTGTACGTGCTGAAATTATGGTAAAACTTAATACTGAAGTTGTAAAATTTTTATTGACAAGAATAGAGAGAGTTGGGTTGCATGCTCATGTTCCTAACATTATTTAAATATATACTGTATATCACTTACTTTCTATCTAAGCACATGAAAACCAGCTGTATACAAGGGCAGGCCTTGCAAAGTATCACAGTTGCTGGAACTCTGTCAGGAAAAGATGTAATGAGATCTAAGGCATTAAATTAAAAAAAGCCCAGAGGAGATTTACTCTCACAAAACAGCTCTGACTGACCACAGTTCAACCCTTCAGTCTGATTTATGAGTTACTTTATCTGATTTAATGAGTATTTCTGCAATTAGCTTAGCCTGTATCTGAGAACTTAGAACCCACAAGTCCTCTATCAGCCATGACCTGTGAAAATGCAGCTGCTGTTTTTTTAACGACTGCAAACCTGGAGTTGCTTTTTAATGGGCCATCGGCACGACTCACTCACAGGCATAGCTCATTAGAGCATCTTGGAAGCAGGACTACAGGTTCCCCTCTTTTGTGGCATTTCCGCCACTGACTTTTAGATGAATAATATATCATCTCTCGAAATAGCCTGTCCCACACTGTGGGTCTGAGAGCAGTGAGTGGAGGAAAATTGGAAAATCAATTAGGGTCAGGAAGCAGCCTATTGACACTGACACTGACACTGGCGTTAGTGGCTTAATAAGGAGTGGCGTGAGGCTTCTTGAGCCGACAATTCTGAGTTCAGAATAAACCTCGCTGCCGTGTAGGCGTATTGTTTTTATTTCATCAGTCAATATATTAAAGTAAGGGTGATAATATATATCATGAGCAAACAGTCACTGAAAAGTTAAAAAGTTTCCTGTCCTAAAAAGTTTTATTATTATAAATATTATTAATAACTATTATTATTTCAGTCTTATTCTGTTCAGCACTCTTGTTTTGAGCATATAGTGCCCAATTCAGTTATAATTCTGGCAAATGTTTTAAACTATCCTTTAACCTCTATAGCTAACACAAAATATAAAATTTGTGATTTTTATAAACATACATAACAAAAATGTCATTATAGATTAATGGTTAGATTAGCAAACAGAGCTACTGTACCTGTATTTGTTATGCTATGATTTTGTTTTTAACCTCATACCACTGTCAATGAATTTACAGCTCTATGTCAGGCATAAACATAGACAATGAGCAGTCATCTACAGGTGCTGGTCATAAAATTAGAATATCATGAAAAAGATTATTTATTTCAGTAATTAAATTCAAAAAGTGAAACTTGTATTCTAATAACATTCGTTACACACAGACTGATATATTTCAAGTGTTTATTTCTTTTTATTTGATTAAAAAAACCTGACAACTAATAAAAAACCCAAA
>JAOUQT010000018.1:11323003-11343030 GCA_025769995.1 Xyliphius kryptos
AATGAGAGAACAACACAAGTCAGTATTATTAGGAAGAACCAGCTACACTGTAGCACTATCAACCCTGCACATAACTCGATCTGGAAATTTTATTTTATTTATTTATTTTTTTACACATTAAGTGTCTGTGGAAGAGACACACACACTCTACCATGCCCCATTTTAACTTGTCTTGAGGAATATCTACTGAAGTTGGATCAGCCGATCATATGATTTTCCACTTTGATTTTGAGTATGATTCCAAATCCAGACCTCGATGGGAAAATTATTTTGATTTACATTTTGATCATTTTTATGTTATTTTTTTCTTAAAGCATTCCACTATCTACTAAATAAAGACGTTCAGCTGAAATATTGTATTCAGATATTGTATTGTATTCAGATCTAGGATGTGTTATTTTAGTGTTCCCTTTATTTCTTTAGCAGTGTATTTTAAAAATAGGGAAATTACACAACCCTAAATTTCCCCACCCCACCTGTTTATATTGTGTTAATATGCTAAATTGACCTTTGTTTAAGACACACACATTATACACACAACATTTATGACATGCCATTACAGACCAGTTAGACAATTTGCAGTTTTAACAGATTACACTCTTCTGTAGGATTTCTGCATGATTTTGGATTGTGTCTATGACGATCTATGTAATGCCAAAGATGTTGGATGGGGTTACGACTCATTTAAGATGCCATTTATAGATCTTAATTTGGCATTGGGGTATAGTAATGTGGGTAAAAAAAAGCCTTCCTTAAACAGTTCAAATAAGTTTAAAAGCATACAATCATCTAAAATCCATGGCTATGTGCCTGATGTCATAAACCTGTGATAATGGGGCTGATGATTAAAGGCAGTTTCTTAAAACTTTTGTCCATACAACATATGCATGAGGTACTTAATATCGTTTACAAAAGCAATGATGTAATTGTGGTCTTCTCAATGGGTGTTAACCTTAATGACCGTTTGATCACTCTGCATGGTGACACATAATTTTGATCACCTTCAGCAGGAACGTTGGAGGTATAACTATGATTATGTTCTTCTACCTATAATATCAAGTTACAAATAATTCTTTACAGCATATTTAATTAATTCATTTATTACTACAAGAACCTCAGCAGGTTCAAAATGCAGTTATAAGAACTAAAAATCTTATCATATAGTAATACAGTTAAATACAATGTCCATTGGCTTTCTTTTAAATTCCGCTTTGGTAGTTCTAGTAACTGTATAAAAAACCATGTGGTTTGTCAGTTCCATTGCTGCAGGTGTATAAAGTTAAATACCTAGCCATGCATATTCTGCTACAACATGACTACACAGTCATATTTAAATAGACATTTTTTCCCTTCTCTATAATATGTTCTGTACATAATTTATATTGTAAGTTTATGTTGTATATACTAATAAGTATTTCTATTATAATTTTTCATTTTTTAATTACTTCTTTTAATAGCTATATTCGATGTGTATTTCTGACTTTCCCAATTTCTGAAACTCGCTGCTGAGAATGTGACTTTCCCCATTGTGGGACAAATATTGGCATATCCTATTTTATCTTAAAACTGTCAAACCTCACAAATAAAGAAAATAAAATCCTATACAGACACAAAAGCTTTCACAGATGGTGGAACGATATTCCCAACATGATCTGTGAGTCATCTTCAAGAAACTTTCCAAAACACACAAAAGTAAAAAATCTGCCAGTTTGAGTAATGCACAGGTTTGATATTTTTTTCCAAAACTATTGACTGTGATAAAAGCGTCTGCTAAATGACTAAATGTAAATTTAATGGGGGGGAAACCTGACTGTTTAAAATGATATCCTGTACTTTTCAAATTTATCGTTATTTTAAGTAAACGTAATGCATTATATTCTAACTCTGAATAAGTTAATATATTGTGGGGCGTGATCCTTATGTGAAAAGCTGCTATCTTAATCATAAAAAACAATATTTGTTTGCCTATGTTTTGTCTACACAATAGAAATGTGATACGATTTGAACTGGGATGTTATAAACGACTATTATTGTGATAAACGACGTCAGTAGCTTATGGAACAGCAGAGGGTAATAATGGGATATTAAGTTAAAGGCCCATTTGAGTCGTTTCGATCATTGGAGTCGTTAATGAGTAAATTATATAAACCTGGATTTTTAATGGTTCCTTCGCACCTCGAAGGAATTGTGCGATCTGTAAAAATTTTGACGAAGAGGAAAACCTGCATTGGACCTTCACTCTGTCCCCAGATGTTGGATAAGGCCGTGCGTCATGACGCAGATGCCCGGCCGTTGTGATCATTAACCCGTTTCAGTTCCAATTATTTAATAATTCGAAATGCGATTATGGCATTTATTCAAAATGAGGCTAGTTTTCTGCCATTAATCAGGGTTAATGCGCCTGAGCGCATCTGGCCCCGTTAACGGTATTGTTTTAATGGCGCTGAGGAATCAGAGTGCGTTCACACCTCTGCACACTAAAGGAGACTTGGTTTCGGTGCGCAACGACTTGAGACCCTTTGTAGCCCTCCCCCCTGCGAGGGGATCACACGGAGCCACATCAAAGGCCATGCGCAGGCCGTCCAGCATCAAACGAGCCCCAGTTTCTATAAGTTTGACGGACCACGGGAGCACAGAGCATCCACTCATTCTGCTCTTCAAAACCTGAGAGGAACACATCGGACCTCAGGCTCTGTCCCGCTGCTGAAGCTAAACTTAACTATGAACTTCTCGCTGGCCAAACTTTTCACTTTGGCACTCCTGCTGAGCCATGTTCACCCTGAGCGCCCGGTGGCACTGATCGGCAGGATGCGCGGATCCGATAAGGGTTCCTACCCGCTTTACATGATGCACCTCTACAAGACCCTGCTGGCGGGGGACGGGCGCGGCTCCACGGGCACCACCAGCTCCGGCATCGGCTACGAGCATCCATCACTGCACGACTCCGACTCGGTGCTAAGCTTGGTCGCCAAAAGTAAGTGTTTTATCTTTATCCAGTCTGTCTATCTATCTATACCTTTTAAAATGTATTTATGGGGACTGGTCATTTTTTTGTTGTATTGTACATTGTCAAATACTTTTTAAATGTGTAAAATAAGGTCCAAAAAACAAGGCTAATTCCCTAATTCCAACAATACCCTAATACAGATTTACTTTTGGACAAACTTTGCACAATGTGATCAGTGACTTGTCAGAATTTATGCCCACTGGGTTTATTTATATATCATTTATCAGAATCTGAATCAGTATCCTTTATTAATCTCCAGGGGAATTTGCAGTTGCTCCATTTGTCATGTTATTATATCCATTAGAAGACTAAAGACAAGGTAGTTACTATAAGTAGTAATAAGCACAAAGTAACATTAAACTATAAAATAATACGAAAAGGGATAAAGTGGAAGTGTATAAAGTGTATAAAGTGAGTTATGTTTATATTAAAATTTAAAAATATTGCACTGGTAGATGGGTCATGGATTATTGTACCAAAAACACATTTCAATCCTGAATGCCGATTTGTGTTATTGAACATGAGTTTTCTGATTCTTTGTGTTAAAATTTGGTTCTCAGGGGCTTGTTTTTTTGTAATAAACAAAGAATCTGCATTTGTTTTGGGTATTCAGGCCCCGGAGGACGTGTATTACGTGCAATAGGTGAATACACCTCATGTTTTTGACACCTTTCCAACATGGAACATGTAGATTCAATGCAAAAGACTTCTATTTCCTGCATTGTTATTTATTCTGACAGTGTAAGCGGATAGACCGGTGTGGCCTCTATTTAGAAAAAAACAGACTAGTCAGCAGACCCGTTTGCTTATTTTAAACCAGACCATCTACTGGGGCGGATTTGTGTATTAGATTTAGGACGTCTGCTTAAAAGTAGAATACACACTGTGGCAATATGAGCCTTCAGATTTATTAACTGCCACGGCCACCCATGTGTGAGGTACGTCTGTTGCCCAACATTAATTAAGACGTGGCACGTCTGAGCCGGAGGGTTGTTTATGAGGTACACTGACGCATCTCCTGATTTTCTATTCTTTTTTTGTGGTTGCTTTAGGTTGCTATCAGGTGGGTAACAAGTGGGCCATCACGTTTGACATGTCCTCCATATCAGCAAGCGACGACGTCAAACACTCAGAGCTGCGAGTTCGCCTCACAGATTTCTCCAGCACTGAGGTCTCTGTGGTGGACATCTATCACGCTTCCAAACATGATAAAGAACGCCTCCACCTGGGCCGCATCAGCACCAACCTGAGCTCGTCTTCACACACACACTCCTGGAGGATTCTAAATATTACTCAGCTGCTCAAGTACTGGCTGCACCAGGGGGGCACACCACCCACTCAACCTGTGGAGGGGGACGATGTGGTCCAACATGACCCAAAGGCCATCCAGCATTCCACAGATAACAGTGTCATGATGGTAGTCTACTCCAAGCAGATGCAGCATGAGGCATCCACACTTATCCGTACTGCTGAACACTCCAAATACGTGGTTCAGGATCGAGCGCCAGGCTTATCAGTGGGACGGAGACACAAACGCAACCAACGAGCGCATAAAAAGGTGAGCGAGGCAGTTGGGGTGAGTGTGGGCCCCAGTGACATACAACCTGACGGAGAGAAGAAGTCTCTGTGCCAGAAAGTGGATATGTGGGTGGACTTCGATCAGATCGGATGGAGCGAGTGGATCATTTATCCGAAGAGATACAATGCCTATCGCTGTGAAGGGAGCTGCCCAACACCAGTAGATGAAACTTTCACCCCAACAAACCATGCATACATGCAGGTAAGCCTTCATAAAGCATCGTCTAAGCATATTAGCTATTAATTGTAAAATATGAATGCAATATTAACCATTTCCATTTCTTTTACAGAGTCTGTTAAAGCTGCACCATCCAGACCGTGTTCCATGCCCATCCTGCGTGCCCACAAGCCTCGGTCCGCTCTCCATGCTCTACTTTGAGGATGGAAAAATGGTTATGAGGCACCATGAAGCCATGGTGGCTCAGGCATGTGGCTGCCATTGACCTCACCAACAGGGCCAAATCAACTTCAGCACTTAAAGTGATGACTTCGAGGCTTCAGCACTAAAACCCAGCTGGAATGCAACGCAGAACACACACCAGATCATCATGATTTAGAACCGACACCAGCAGCTCTGTGGGTTTTGAAATGTTCCAATGGATAGTTTCAAACAAAACATGGGAAAAGACTTAAAGAACTCAAGATTTGATTATTTCATGTGCACAGACTTAAAGAGAACACTTTGAAGATTGCTTAATGTTAAAAAAAAAATTGTTAATGAAGTGATTCAATACTGAACTCATAAATAACATCACGATTGATTCATTGTTTAAATTATTCAACAAAATCACACCACAAGGACAAAAGTAATATAGCATTCAACACAAGCACATTTTAATGAAATGACAGCGTTTTGGAAATATGTTGGGAGTTTTAGTGAGTTCACAAATGAACATTAGCTGTTAAAACAACCCATTAATAAACGAGTCAAATTAGATGAACTGGTTCGCATCGACCGAAGAACAAATTACATTTAGGGGCTTTGTAATTAAAATGTATGATTATTTAAAACACAGCCATCTGTTTAATATTATAAATGAATCAAAGCAATTTAATAAACATTGAAAATGCATACATTAACTGATAGTTTGTGTGAATCGAACCACAATGAACATGAATCATAATCGTACTTTAGATGATTTTAAGCAATTAGTGTTTAAGTACCCAAATCCTATTGGATTTTATTTGTTAAATTTTTGTGTATTTAAAAACTGAGCAGATGTAATGATTGTTGTTTAATCTACCCCTTTCCAGCTACTTTCTAACTGCACCTGTTATTTAACAGCAGCCTATGCGCAGCTGCGGTATCATGCCTCTAAACAGAAGCATCCACTAACGGCTGAAGATAATGAAAAAAAAATAAAAATAAAAAGCGGTAATGCTGAATCTTAAAGATGCTGTAAAAAAGTCAGAAGAGCATCCAAAATTGCAACGTGAAGCAAACAGTGTAGGGCAACATGCTATGAGTTGCATGTCAACAGCAAAAAGGACATCTGACTAAATATGTTTGATTCTGCAGCACCACTTTGGGTTAAAAATTTTTAATAAAGACAGAATTAATAAAGTTATCTTGCCAAATACACAAATCAGTGAGTGACTTCAATGAAACGTGCAGTAAAAAAAGCTCGCCACCCGGGCGAATAATGAGCAAGACAGCTAGTTAAAGGCATTTAACATGTGAAAGTTCCTTTCCCTTTATCATTACTGTACAGTAGGCACAACCTCAGGCTCATGGCATTAAACCTCAGTAAACCGCTTCGGGATCAAGAAGATGGTCCATTATCTTCAGCTAAAATAAAAACAAAAAAACTATTTGGCCTAAGGACCATGAAGATGCACTTAACTGTGTTAATACAACACCAACTCATAGAAGCAAGTCAGATTTATTAAAACTTTTTTTTGGGAGGAGGAACTGAATTCACAAAACAACTACACATGAACACAGAGACAAAGCATATGATATTCTGTTTTTAATTGCTCAATAAAGGCGATTCAGAATCATTCACCATGGAGACTCATTTAATCTCTTACGAAAGGAGCAGTTTAGGTCAATTTCAAAAGAAACTTTAATATTCTTTCAATTTAAAAAAGGCAAGGCTGTTTAAGGGGCAATGTAGTGCGCAAAATGTTCACGACAAACATTTTACAGTTTTCGAAATAATAGAAAACTTGAGGGATTCTGCGCTGGTTGTACATGGCATTAACACCCAGCCAAACGAGCCGCTGCCCCCATCTAGTGGTCGTTCGGAGAACTACACAAGCCGAATCTGATAAATGCTATAATCCACTGGGGAGCAGAAACGAGACCCTGACTGCAGAGACCCCGGGGAGAGTGCTATGATCAGGCACGGCAGTAGATGCTGTCAGGTTCAGCAGTAAAACTGGTCTGTGCGTGTCTAGAATGACAGCATAAAGAAATGGAAAGAAAATGACAAGGAAAACTAATAACAGAGGACAGATGGCATGAAGGAGAAACCAGGCTTTGTTCATCCTCTTCAGACAGCGTGGAGGTCGTCTCTGTCGTCTGCTGGCACTAAATGTCCATTTCAAACTGTGCGTCCTCCCCTAGATTAAAACACAGACATGTCAAAACCCAATGCCACTTATCATTTATTGTTATTAGTGAGATAAATCTACAGTGTATCACAAAAGTGAGTACAGCCCTCACATTTTTGCAGATATGTCTATCCGTTTGTGGGAAAGCACTGACAAATAACAGACACAGTGGGAAAAAAAAAGGGGGGGGGTCTGTGTGCAGCTTATACAACAGTGTACATTTATTCTTGCCTCAAAATAATCTACACTCAAACCACTGGCAACAAAGTAAATACACCCCTTAGTGAAAGTTCCTGAAGCGTCAATTATTTACGGGTTTGGAGTTTAGCAGAGCTTCACAGGTTGCCACTAGAATGCTCTACCACTCCTCCATGACGTCGTCACGGAGCTGGCGGAGATTCGAGACTTTGCACTACTTTACCTTCCACTTGAGGATGATCTAAAGATGTTCTATTGGGTTTAGGTCTGTTGACATGCTTGGCCAGTCCATCACCTTTACCCTCAGCCTCTTCAATAAAGCAGTGGTCGACTTAAAGGTGTGATTGGGGTCATTATCATGCAGGAACACTGCCCTGCAACTCCGGTTCCGGAGAGAGGGGGGATCATGCTCTGCTTCAGTATTTTACAGTACGTAAGTTCATGTGTCCCTCAATAAAATGTAACTCCCCAACACCTACTGCACACATGTGGCCCCAGATCATGGCATTCCCATTACCATGCTTGACTGCAGGCATGGCACACTACTTTGTAGTCACAACTCACACTATATTCATTCAACATACTCTTTTCAGATTTTTTAAATCACCCCAATCCTCACTCTATAATACTATGTTCATTTGAAACTGCTATCACTCATTCAAAAACAACTGCCCTTCAAATTTCACATTGTTGGTAGGTTCTTCACCATAGCACAGCTGTTCTGCTAGTTTATTAGTAAATTACACTAATAAACAAATATATTTAAAGTGATCAAATGGATGAACGGCTGATATTTTTATTTGCATGTTCTCTAGCTTCCTTACATTAGGAAGCCTTAATGTATCCTAACTATCAGAACCTGGTAATTTTAGTCCGACTTAGCAGAACCATACCTGCACTCTTGTCCACAGGGGGACTGCTGACGGTGTGTTGAGGTTTGTTACTGACAGCTGCGGTGGGGGGACTGGTCACACCGGGAATGTCCGGCAGGCTCTTCGGTGGGGTGTGGGCCAAAGGGGAACTGCGGCACTCCAGTAGGAACTTTCTGTCATAGATGATTCGGGTTCCTGTAGAGTCGAGTTATGAAGGGTTTGTTAGACAACACGGTTGTTGAGTTGACGCAAACACGACGGAAGGACAATGTGAGGGGGGCACTAGAAAGAGTGCAGGTGAGCACATGATCAGAGAGTTTCTTCATTAGGTTCATTAGGTTGATCTTCCTCTAGCACTCCCTTACGCTCAATTTTCATTGTTAAAAAGCAATCTACCGAAACACATACTACAGAGCCAGAGACCTACCTAATGCTAATTAGGACGAATAAACAAACTCCCACATGCTCAAAACCTTGTGTATATGCAGGAACAAAGAGTTTAAGGTTCTTTACTACTTCTTACTTTAATACATTAGGTCATTCTGTACATTCGATACACCCAACGAACTGCATGTCGTTTTGGGCGGCTGCACAAGTTCACCAAGCGACAATTATTTTAACGAGACGAGAACAGCGGAAAATAAAAGAGCAGGTCAGCAGGCTGTACTCAGCAACGGGTGAGAACGTTATCACTGTTGCAATGTAACAGCTGAGTTTAGCTCCAGACTTCCCATAAACATCCACCCGGATATCCACCCAGAGCTTTACAGAGGTTCCAGAATAAAAACCTGCAGCATGACCTTCACTGTGCACTACATCCTGATCACGAATAATCCAACCCATCAGACTCCGATTAACCAGCCGCTTTAGACACACCTGCATTTCTTTTTCCAAACACATTGTCCTATTTAATCACCTCCTTCGGGCGGAACTGCATCAATAGGATATGACGAGCAAAAAAAAAAAAAAAAAAAACCAGAACCAATGATAAAAGAGAAGTAAGAAACTTCTGCAATCACATGAGAATATAGTCACCAGTCATTATTGTCGAGGAAACAGTTACACACCACCAAATGCCAGTTAAATGCCACAGTGAGTCATGATACTCCACTCTAAGCACCCTCCATCACCAAAACTACCCACATGCACTCCTGCATTCATAAGCCTTTGGTTTGCCCAGTCTCCTCTCCTTCTGTCTGGCGGCTTCATTCTCAGCATCTTCCAACACTGTAAATCCAATCCTCAGCTTGTGATTTTTTAAATCGTACTTTGTTGAGAGCAATATCTGCTTACAGTCTAGATCTGAGGTCACTGATAGGTGGACTTTTACTTGAAGTTTAAGCTGGTAGCATTGGCACTGTGTGCAGGTGCCACGTCCTGTTGGAGAATGAAATCTGCAGGAAGTGCTCTACTGAAGCGCCTTGCCTGGGCTGAAGTCAAAAAGACCTGGACTGCTGCTGAGTACTTCAAAGGAAGTTGGAAGTACTTTCCAACAGGATTTGCACCTGCACACAGTGCCAAATGTAATATAACCTGCTTTAAGGATCATGGTTACCCTGTTCTTAATGGGCAGCGACCTTGCCTGACCTAAAGTCCACAGAAAATCTGTGAGTATTGAGAACAGGAAGCTGCGATACACTAGATGAACAATTTAGAAGAGCTAAAGAGCAAACTGCGCTCTAAGGACACCTAAACAGTGCCATCCACTTAGCACCTACATGCCACGCTGCATCTCTGCAGTAATCCAGGCCAAAGGAGAACCTACTAAATACTGTTTAGAAATGCTGACCACGTTCATACTTTTCAGGTGTTTCTAAAAATGTTTTATTTGTATTGGTCTTAAGTAATGTTCTAATTTTCTGAGATACTGAGCTTGAGATTTTCATTAGTTGCCAGTTCTTATCAAAATTCTGAAAAATCTGAAAGATATCATTCTGGGTGTAAGGAATGAATATAATATACAAGTTTCACTTTTTTAAATGTATTTCAATAACTCCATCAACTTTTTCATAATATTCGAATTTTGTGACCCACACCTGCATATAAATAACAGCACTTTATTAGAAGCAGCACGTGCGAGACAAAACCATGTGCTCGTGCAAGTGCAGAGACGGTGCCCAGACTGCGCATGCGCTAAACAAACAAAGCATGTGTTCCAGTAGGGGGCAGCGCTCCTGGACCCTCCGGACATCGACTTTATTATGAAAAATCAAAAAGCTAGAAAGTGTACACGGTTGTACCTCCAGGCGTGGTGCTGAACAGCGTCCCCCCGGGGGTGCTGGAGTAATCGTGGGGCAGGTGGGCCGCGTCGCTAATATTCACCCGTCTGGTGGTCGGGATGGCCTGAGTGGTGGTCTTCCGACTGCCCACGGACATCGTGCAGCTCCACTAACGCCGAACACGGTGGAATTCGGACCTGAAGCCCAAAACAAAGCAGTTATAACCGGGCACCATGGCAACGCCACAAACCTAACGCGCTCCTAAAAAATTACCTTCCGCCTTTATTCTGCCAGTTCTGCCGCTTTATTTAGTAAATCTCAGCAGATGCACGATATATTGCTCATCTCACTGATTTACTCTCAATCTTGGTCTAATGTTTCAGAACAACCACGTTTTACACACTGCACCACCAGGAAAGAGCTATTTAAAACCGACAAACCAACGTCATGCGTGCTGATTGGGCAACATGCCCGCACGGCCCGACGGAATTTGTAGTCTTTCACTTGTTTACGCTTAAAAGTGACAACGTGATCGATTTGTCTACTGTACTTACACACAACTGAATCTGTCCTCCATATTTAATCCATTCGTGCAGTAACACATGCACGAACACATACACACACTGTGTGAAGGTTTCAAATTCCATTCTGGTCTTAAGAATGGTAAATGGCTTATATCACCCACAGTGCTAAATAAATAGGCATAGGTATCAGAATCAGATTTATTTTACCAAGTAAGTTACACACAAGGAATTTGGTTTACAATTTACTGTACCATGTGCAAAATAAATAAATATACAATTAATATGCATTGTACCTTGTGCAAAGCAATAAAATGCAACATGGGCAATGACATTTTGCTTGTACAGATTAGTCTAAATGCGGAGTGTTATAGCATAAGAAAAAACAGTTTGTGTGTCTTGTGGTTTTTGAATACACTGATGTGTATCATCTGCGGGAGGGAAGGAGGTGAAATAAATTGTGTCCTGGGTTTGAGGGATCTGTGGGTGTGTCAATTGCACTGTATATCTAGGACATCACCTAATCTGCATCCATTCAGTAAATAAGAAATAAACATTGTTAGACAGAAAAAAAGTGAGTAAAAAACATCCCAAATATGTTATAACTACAAATGCGCTCTTGAATGAGCTGTTATTTGTACTGTACAGATAAATTTTCAAATTTTATCTTCTTCATATTTTTAGTTTTACATTTTTAATTTTGTTATTATGTGTATGGTTGCTTCATCATTTAAATGTAATATTTTATTATTATATTTTAAATTCTAACAAGTGTCTGTGAAAGAGGTATGTTTTGTGGCACGGTGGCGTAGTGGTTAGCACATTCGCCTCTCAGCGCTGGGGATTTCCGGTTCGAAAACCAATCTGTGTGGAGTTTCCATGTTCTCACCGTGTCTGTGTGGGATTCCGCCGGGTTTTCCGGTTTCCTCCCACATTCCAAAAACATGGATTCATAATAAGTTTTATGCTCTAAATTGCCCCACATAGAGTGTGTGGCTGTGTGAGTGAGTGTGTGCCCAGCGATGTATTGGTGCCCTGTCCTGGGTGTATCAGCCCAGTGCCTGAGACACTCTCACCTGAATGGGCATGGGGTACCCACCGCAACCCTAGTACAGGATTAAGCAGAAGATAATGAATGAATTTTTAGTTATTTAGCTAGATGTCACCTTTTAACATAGACACACAGTCTGACTAGGTGGCTGACTGACACTGGGGTTTAACATGGAGTAATGTGGGTCTCTCTGAGCACTGAAAGTGTTGGGGAGACGGGCTCACAGACAGAAACTGAAGAACATCTCATCTCCAAAAGTCTCTATTAACACAAAAAAAAAAAACGCTAGACTTGTCTCTTGTCGCTTAAAAAAAAAGGCGCTAGAGGGTCGGAAAAGTCGCTTAATATAGTGACAACATATTGGTAACAGTAAGTATGGTGAAGGATCTTTAATGTCATTGGGCTGTTAGGACATAGGTGTGTTTTTATTTTAAAAGACAACAAAGTAAAAAGTTTTGAACTCCAGGGCGTTCCGATATGTCACATTTTTCTTTATTAATTTCTGTAAATGGTTTGAGCTGGTGTGCAGGATAAATGATCTATACATATCTTCATGTCAGAATGACTCTGAATAAAAGGCTTGTATACATATTCAGGTTTTTTTCTTTTCTTTTCCCATAACAATATTAAAAAAACAAACGAACAAATAAACAAACAAACAAACAAACAAACAGGAAAACAAGTTGAAAACATAGCTACAAAGCCTCTACATTCCCCATGTTTTCATATGGGCAAGTTCAGGTAACTCAGTTCTAGCTAATATGCTTAAAGTACATCCATAACAACTCTAGTAAGGGTGCATAGCATTCTAATCAATGTATATAATTGTATTTTTTGTCATATATTTTTATACATATACTCTTGAATAAAAACATCTTTTCTGTGCATGTGCGCAGTTGCATTCCTTAGTACAGAGTAATATGATATTGCGTTAATATTGTCACGTATCCGTTCTAAAGGAGTACAAGGTGAACGCTAGGGTTTCGGAACAATAACATTTTACATCAAATCATTGTAATACGTCGTAATGAGAATGTCGTACGCGTTTGTCAAGACCCCCCTTTTTTAAAAAGGACACCAAAGCCTCATTGTTCCCCCACCACAATCCCATGCTTTAGTTAACTTAAGGCTAATGTGACAGGACAAATGGAAATAAGTCTCATCAGGCCTGTTACGTTCTGCCAGAAGTGTTACCCCATCGTCCTTCCCAACTTTCTTCATACGGTACTCGCGGTCGGACTGTTGGATTGGTTTCTGATTGCTGTCAGAAAACATGTGCTATACAGGTACAGTTTTGTTCCCCAAGCTACTAACAATGTAAAGGTTACATTAACGTCGTGTCCAAGTTTCAGGGATGTACAAAAGATGAACCCTTCAAGATACCACTTTGGTGATGGGATGTACCATAGATAAACATGTTAACATCTGCATCATCGTCCCTGGCCTCGAACTTCCGCAGATAATAAGTTTGATAGTTAGATATGTCATGCACATTAGTCTAGCTGGCGTGAGCTAGGTATTTCTAGCCTGAGTTCTCTTTACATGGCAGCCTTTTAAACAACGATTGGTAAAACTAACAAAGAAAATACATCATAAAGTGCAGCAAAAAACATTAACATCATCTGATTGCAAATAAAAAAACAAACCATTTTTAATGTCTACATCATACGACCGCCAGTACAGTAATACTTACAATACAAAGGCTTAAGTTATAGAGGAAGACAGGAAGTGAGTTCTGCACCAAAGTTATTGCAATCCAAAAATATCTAAATTTTAACCACTGTTAAAAATTTTAAATGTTTACATTCTAAAGAATACACTTTTGTTTAGTTCTTAATGAACTATTGATTGTTTTCTTTCTCCTCACAACTTGGGTAATAATAAAGCTTCAACTGTAAATGTATTTACATTGATAATATTTCTAAATAAAAACACTATTTAGCAGGGAGCATGGATAAGCCACCTCACTAGTGGTTCTGAAAATTAGGCCAATTTTTTTAAGGGGGTTTTGTTTGGGCTAAATGTGATCACGTCAACTTCAACACGTCAACATGAATATCTATGGTTTTGCACCCAAGGGTTCAGTTTTGTAGCATTTAGGGAACAACAAGGAAAACAGCTCGAACAAACCTGAGTGACGTGCAGTGGAAGAGAGCAGAAATGTTCAAAAAACTTGATCAAAAAAGCAAGATAAAAAAGAATGCATTGTTTTAAACAAACATAATACAATTACTGTGATGTTTTCATTATGGATTCACTGATTCAGTAATTTTGTTTGCATGAAGGCATCCATTCGTCCACTCGTTCATTCATCCGTGCTACACAATCAAAAACACCTTTAAAACCTTTTACAGAAAATAAATAGATCTGCTCGTGTGCTACATTTGAACTGAAATGCTGATAGCTCTCAGGCGTCCGTTAGTCCCACGGCCTCCGTCTTGGAAACAAAGCATCAGAGCCGGTGTGCCGCGTCTGCACTTTAACACTTAGCTTTGTGTGAACTAAAGCATAATACGTAGCTTAACACTGTACATACACACACATGCACACCCACACCCACACACTGATACTGTGGTTGGCGTTATTGCTTTGGTAGTGTACACTCAGCTAGTTTTCGCCTGCTTGGGGATTTCTGCAAGCACATAAACCAGGTAGGACGCACAAAGGCATGACGTGAGGACGGACAGCTGTCACAGTTCAGGGGTCAGTTGCAAGGTGGGCTGTCACAGTGCTGTGTATTTCATCTGTCTGTGCTTACTGTACATCGGTACTGATGCCTCTTTTTAAAAGATTCAAAGAAATTAAAAAGAATTTGAGAATCAAACTTCTGAACGGTGCTCACTCTCGTGGGCATCACCACTCCACCCAAAGCAGAGGTCTGTTCTTGCTACAAGTGTTTGGATAAACAATATTTAAAGATGATCCCAGGGGTGTTGAGCCCATGGCATGCAGCGCTACATCACTGAGAAGAGTCGGTAACAAAAGATGAAGCTACAGAACAATAAACGGGTGAGACGGAGAGTCAGAGGTGAGATGTCAGGTCTAAAGGGCTATTCGCTTGAAGTTGTCAAACAAATGGTTCTTTTCGGCAGTGACATGAGTTAAATGAGCCTTATGGCATTGAGTATAGGTCTAAATGAGCAGTCAATCACATACTTTACCACAAGGCGGCAGTGCTAGGTCACTTATGAGCCACTCGTGTCACAGCTACCAAGTCAAAGTGTAATTGTATTTGAGCAACTTGATAGTGGCAGAATGACCTCAGATCTTTAACGGTGAGATCAACTAGTAGGAAAAGCCATGAGGCAACTTGAAAAACGCTACATGTGGCTCAGGAGCATTGTTCTTTTATTTTTTTTCTTCCACTGACACTTTTAAAGCCACGACAGCAAATAACCACCTCATTAGAAATACCTAGCCAAATGACTGACATAAGAACACTCTGAAAGTGGAACCCTGCATCTTTAAGACCTGCAGTCTGTGAGATGCTATCCTGTCCCACAGCTTTTAGCACCTGGCAGCAACTTTATCTTTACAAACTGCTACAGTCCTAAATGTTAAGGAAATTGGGTGTGGTAGCTCGGTGGTTTGGTGTTAGGTTAGCAATCTATGAGTTGTGGGTTCAAATCCCAGGCCCACTAAAATTACCAATGTGGGATCCTTGAGCAAGACCCTTAAACCTCGTTGCTCCTCGTTGCTCGTTGCACCTGTATGTTCTCTATGTTTTGACCCCAACCATTAAATGGGGTACTTGTAAGTCACTTTGGATAAAGTGGTCTGCTAAATGACCATATGTAAATGTAGGAAAACGCAAAATGCTGTTAGAAGGGTGTTGCCAATTAAGTGGTAGTTTAGCTTTTACTTAAGTGGTGCTACTGGAGGTTTACTTCCAAACATCCTATTGCCTCTCACCCAGACAAATCCATTATCAAATACTTATTATGCAGAACAGACGTATGTGAACACCTTGCCAAATTTAGGGGGTATTTGCATGGCCAGGCAAGAACCAAAGGAAGGGTCCACATACATTTTTCTATACATTAGTGATAATTGATTGACAAACGGATGGATGGAAAGCTACACATAGACCAACAAGGAGCAACACAATGTCCAGCAGATGTTTCCTAGACTGTTTGGGGAGGGGGGTCCTTTGGCTTTACCGTGGATTTAAAAACGCACATCGGTGGAGCGTTTAAATAAAGACGCTTAAACAACGTAAAATACTGTTTACACGCTCACACACATTGCGGCAGAGCATGGCAGGCTGACTCTCACACACTGAACATGTTCAGCACCGATCAGAAGCAATACACATGCATTACAGAGATACACACACACACACACACATACACACACACACACGCACGCATACACACACACACACACGAAGACATGAGAGCATAGCAAGAGTGCATATATCACAGATTAGAAGTGGATAAAGGGCCTGTGGAAACGTAGCGGAGCATCAGCCTCATGTGGTCAATCTCTCCAAGAAAAAAGGAACGGCTGCTTAGGTTGTTGTTGTTTTTTTTTTTTGGCTGTGTTGAGTCCTTGCTTTACAGAATAAAAGTCCTCATCCAGTGATGGCCCTTTACCTGGTCCCTTTCTTAGTTTATAAATAATGACAGCTCAAAGGTCATAGATCATGCACCAGCAGTCAATCATGCGTTTACAGTTGACAGGAAGCACTTTTGTTGTTGTTTTTTTTTGTTTGTTTTAGTTTTTCAGGAAGGTTTGTACAAAAATCATGCTCTAGTCTAGTCATTATACTCTTCTTTTAAAAATGTTACAAAAGTACAGGTTGAGCTCCTTCTCTTTTCCGCCAGTCCTCCCTCATTCCAGACCTCTATCATCATGTTTTTCTTCTGGTGAGCGGTGGATGTGGTTGATGCAATGTCCCTCGCCCCGCTTTTCACATCCACATCCTCCTCACATTCGCGCTTCCACAGGTGTTTGGGTGAAGGATGGATTTGGCAGTGAACGTCCAGCCTTAGAGTTCAGGAAAAGAGGAAAAATCATGCAGTTGCAGTAGCATACAGTGTACACTATACACTATACACACTGTACAACTGCATTGCTTTTATTATGATGGTGGATTTGGGTTCATGTGAAGCCAAAGGGCCGGATTTGGCCCTTGGGCCATTAAGTGATATATTTTTCGTGAGATTCATAAAACTGGTGAATGTAACTCATACCTTATGGACGATGTGTGTCAGCTTCAATGTTTCACGCTCCTCAGGCTGGCATGCTTCACTGCCTGTGCTCCCCTCTTAACATCCATCCCCAGCTGGCATGGGGAAAAAGGGAGTGTAAGAAGGTGGAGATGACAGAGGAGAGGAAATGATGAGTGTACATTTTGTGACCAACATAAAATCAGATTTGGAACAGTTTTCTCAAGACTTAATAAAATAATAAAATGTTGTTCAAAATGTTCTCCACTGCTGCCTTCCTCCGTCCTTCCCCTGTGGTTGCTTTTTGGCAAGTTCGATTGGCAAGCTGGTGGACCTGGTTTTGTTCAGAAGATTCCGCTGAATGCGTTGGTTGTGTGAGCTTTCTTATTCTCTGCAGTTTGGGTGTTGCATAATACGTTAATTTGGATGGGTTTGGAAGGAAGGTGGCACATCATTGTTGTGCAGATAGTGTAGTAAGGCGGCAGAGGGAGGGAGTCGGCGAAGCAGGGCGTCAACGCGAAAACAGTTAGAGAGGAGCCTAAAATATAAGGTGCTTGCCATATAGCGATTAGCTAAGGGTTAAAGTGGAGGGGAAGACGGTAGCTTGGCAGATAGCGATTGGCATACAGGTAAAGGGGATTTTGTCAGGTACTTGGGCAATAGCGGTTTGTGCGTGGGTAGAGCTAAGGGAAAGACGCGAGTCATTTGGCATAGCAATTGGCGCACAGGTAGAGTAGAGGGAATGAGGCCCGGCACTTGGCATATAGCAATTGGCGCATGAGTAGAGCGGAGGGGATGCTGCCAGGCACTTGGCATATAGCTATTTGTGCGTGGGAGGAGCGGAGGGGAAGACATGAGTCACTTGGCGTATTGCAATTGGCGCACGGGTAGAGTAAAGGGGCTGCTGCTATGTGCTTGGTGTATTGTGAGTGGCGCGCAGGTAGAGTGGTGGGGAAGAAGCGAGTCACTTGGCAGATTGCGATTGGCGCACGGGTAGAGTGGAGGGGAAGATGCTAAACACTTGGCGTTTGCTGTATATACGAGTAGAGTGGTAAGTATTATTCACATTATTAGCTTTTTAAAGACATTGTAACACTTTATACTTTTCCAACGAAAACTACACCCACCTTGCTGACCACATTGCCATGTTCATCTGTGAACTGCTCCTCACTCAAGTGGTCGCTGCTGAAGTTTGAATCTTCTCTCTGTGGATTAACAAACTGCTATTTTCATTCTGCAGACCCAAATACAGCAGAAGACAAGGTCAGGGACACACCTGTTCCTTCCGTCTGTCCTGGTGGGAGAACCCCAGACCCTTGTCGAAGGGCTGAGTACCCACGAACCTTCCACGAAGGAGTTCTGGCTGGCCCAGGTCACGCACCGGCGTCAGCAGCGCTTCCTCAGCCACCCGAGTCTGGCTTTGCTCGGCCACACACTCCGCAACCTGCTTGCCTTTCACCTGGACCCAGCCTTGCAAAGACTCAGAGATGGCCTCCTTCTCCAGGACATACGGCTGGAAGGCGCCGCCGCTTAATCTGGCGCACGGGGAGAATGAGAAAGGTTATTCTTTGATTAAAATGTTTTTGGATTATTTCCTATTCGCAGCCTCTCGACTTCCTGCTGCCCACTTGGCATGTCCTCATATTTACGAGATGCACCTGAGAGTGGTGTACATACCGGTCTCCATTGTGCTCCATCGCTCGGTTCAAGCCAGTTTTCTCACGCAGCTGAGCGTAAATCTGCTGCCCTGTAAGAACAGAAAACCTTTCCGCTGAGCTTGTGCCATGTGCAACGCCTCCTCCTCCACAAACTCCTCCTGTTCTTGCTCCACCTGCCACGCTGCTCCCCACCGCCGTTTCTCCCCTCCTGTTCTCCGACCTCTGACCTCCAACCTGCCCATTGTGATTGGCTTTTGGCACGGCGCCACTGGCGTGAAGCCTCTCCTTTTCCGGATCACGCTGCAAGTCCTCTTCATCCACCTCCTCCTCCTCCTCCTCTTCCTCCAATTCCATAATGGAGCCACTGGCCCCGCTGGCCCCACTGCTGGGCCGCCCGATGCTGCTGCTGCAGGGTAGACTCAGCGTGTTAGGCTCCGAGTCATCGGCGCGGCTGCTGCCATCTAGAGACGAGTCCTCCACCGTCACCAGGGAAGGACTGATGCCCGCTGGCCAGACCTGCACGTCCGACATCTCCATCAGGGTGTCCTCCTCAGTGGTAGCAATGGGCGCGCATTCCAGACTCGACACTTCCTGCCAGTAGGGCTCGGGGCCGAGCGGAGAGGGTAGGCTGTACTGCGCAGAGGCTGGCGAAAGCAGCTCCTCCTGCACCAGCCCATAACCTGAGAAACGGCCAGACAAAAGAGGGAACACTAATACCACGCACACAAAAAGAGCCGGGCCGGACCTCTCGGTGGGGTGCAAGACATGCTGGCAGCAGAGTAATGCATTTCCCTCAAACGCATTCGACGCCAAGCTGAAGCTGCTGCTTTCAGAGTCTGTGCCGAATTGAAACCGTTCAAAATGCTTCTGAAAGTGCGAAACATGATGTCACTGACTTGTGATGATGTCATGCTATATCAGAATCTTTATTTAACCAATTCAAAAATTTTTTTTAAACCTGTACATGTTGTAATTCTGCAAGCCTCATGTCATGCTTTACAAAATCAGCTACATTCGCCTCCTCTGTTGACCCAGAACCTTAAAATCCATCTGCTACACACACCCTGTAGTCATATACACATCCACACATCCATAACCATCCTAATCACATGCACATATAACTCTCTCACACACACACACACACACACACACACACACACACACACACACACACACACACACACACACACACACAC
>JAOUQT010000018.1:11365265-11375668 GCA_025769995.1 Xyliphius kryptos
GCTGAACACCTGGAGCAGTGTGCTGCACTCTACTAAGGCGCACAGGGAGCAGTTGGGGATTGGGTGCCTTGCTCAACAACACTTCAGCCATGACTTGCCTAGAGTGGGGTTCGAACCAGTGATCTCTTGGTCCCCGGCCCTTTACCCTATCCATTAAGCCACGGCTGACCCCCAAATATAATTTTGCTCTTTATTTAGTCATGTTTTGGGGTTTATATGATTATATCGTAATGTAACACATTTTCCCAAAAAACATATAAGAAAGGAAATATTAAGCAGTAAATAGGCCATGTGCATTATAAATATGACAAATGCCATGAGCAATTGTACAGTGTCCTGTTGAGCTGACCTCTATGTCTCGGCTACGTGCCACCTCAGTGAAGTTTTCGTGCAGCTCCAGGGTTTTGTCCATTTTGTCGTCAGTCATGCAGTAACAGCGAAGGCGGCCCTCACGTGCCTCGTTCATTTTTGCAAACACCACAAACTTGGCCATATAGGGCACGGCCGTCAGCTCACGGTACAGTAGGTTGGCAAAGGTCACAGCCTCTGCTGTCCTCGGACAGTCAGCCAGCCAGAACCTGCAGCCAGGTGGAGGAAAATAAAGCTCCAGGCTTACAGTGCTTAGCTCCATTTTTCTAGTTTTTACAAGTCTCAATCTCTGTTAAATTAATTAAATATTCTTCTGAATTCATTAATGTTTACAAAATGTATATACTCTTATACAGTATAAATAACTATAGTATTGTTTTATTTGAAGTAAAATGCATGTTCAAGTATTCAGTTTTTTTTGTGTGTAAATCTTACCTTGCTGACACATTGGTGGTAAAATTGGCACAGTTGTTGGAGTACATGAGTTTGGTGGTGCCGGTTATATCCTCCCACTGAGCCGGGGCTGTACCACCTGTGGGACGTTTTCACAGCTTTTTCAGAAAATGTTTACCTTTTGCTTTATTTATTTCACAAACCAGCACAATCAGATCACATGCATGCTTATACCATTTTCCTGGCTGGATGGATGTTTTAGCCTTATTCAAAGTTGCTTGGTGTAAGCATATTAAAGTTGGCTGATACACCATGGTATACAATTTAATCTTCCTATCAGACTTGCACAAATCATTTTAAGATAGATTAGAACATGAGAACATACATCAAAAGCTAGACTGTACCAATGACACTGCAGAGGAGTCGTAGACTTGTGGTGTCCCCTTCTCCAGCATCTCGTGGACTCTCCCTCCAGGATGGAGGCAGGGGGATCCTCAGGCCAATTGGCCGATGGAACTTGCGTCTGCGTGGCTCCACGGTCACCACGGGGCTGAATGTTGCTTGGTTTCCTAAGTGCCGAGTCAGAAACTCATCCGGGATGGGCTGAGCCTGGATAAGGGAAGAGAGAAAAGTAGTGACTATGGTTCAAATATGGTAAATCTTTATTACTAGAGCTATTAAAACTAGAGCTTGTAAATTTTAATATAATGAATTTTTAGGAAATAATCAATAAACCAGTAATCAATCCTAAAAATATTTTTATCTCACCTGCAGACCTAGTCGCACTCTTTTAGTGACTGCTGTCTCGGGAAAGATGGCCTGAACCTGGGGCACAAGTTTACTGATCAGCTGACCACCCTCTGGACCAATCAAATCACTCTCTTGCTGTACACGTGACACCACCGCAAAGTAAAGGGGAAAGTCGGTGGAAATGATTCGGCGGACTCTTTTCTTCTCCAGCTCCTCCTGACTGTCCAGATCTAAAATTCAGATATAATATCAGATAATTCAGAATATGTTGTTATTCAGGGTTCTTAATGCAAACTTCATGGCTTAGCTTGGAGAAACACAATTATCTATTTTCTAGTGAGTTAAAGATTGGTAAACAGGGCTGCAGTTGGTGATGCAAAACTAATGAGCAATTCTTACCTTCATCCATGCCATTTAGTATAGTCTCCAGGACATCGTCACCATAGCGGCTTCGGTGCTCTTTCCAGACCGAACCATTTTCACTGCGCAGCACCACCAGCTCTCGATCACCCCGTCCCAGTGAGGCAAAGTGAGGGATCTCAACAATCACTGGCCTAAAATACAGAATTCTAATTTGTTTGTGCGTACTGTGCTAACTATCAGCATACATGTAACACATGTAATAGGTTTATTTATTTGAACCTTTATTATTGCTAAGACATGATCCGGCTCACCCCAGAAACTGCATACTTGAGGGACCCAGGGAGATGATGCGTGAGGCAAGGCCTTCTCCCTCCACCAGGGGAGGAGGCGTAGTAAGTTTCTGTGGTTTAACCAGACGGCAGGTAATGCGTGTCGGGGCAGCACAGGTACGAGGTGGTATGATTACCCGGAGACCATTGTGCCTGCTTCCGCGCATAGACCCACCTCGTGCATCTACCATAAAACTTACCAGAAACCTGTCAACCACCAAGCAGTTAACCAATGAACAAACTGATCTACTAAACAACATAAAGCAATTGATGTTAAGTGTATGATCGAATAAAGTAGCATGTATGCCCTGACCCTGTGTGGATGGGGCTGGCCACTGGGCTAACGTTGTCTGAAGTTTCTGTGGCAGGACTACTAGGAATAAGTGAGTCATCATCATACTCCTTAGGCAACGGGAGAGGTGTGTGCTGCAAAAACACAGAACAACATGCATCATATACACAGCAAAATCTAAACCAAGTACACTTATAGAAGTAAATTAGTCAAAAGATCCTGTAAAATCTTTTATTCGACTATTAAAGTAGAATCTTGACTTATGGTTGTGTCATCTGTAGTAAAAATGATCCATTTTTGCCACTATGTTTGAACACAGCGGAATTTGTCCTCCGCATTTAACCCATCCGTGCAGTGAAACACACAAATACACACACACTGGTAAAGTAAGCACACGTGCCCGGAGCGGTGAGCAGCCCTGCACAGTGCCCAGGGAGCAACTAGGGTTTAGGTGCCTTGCCCAAGGGCACTTCAGCCGTGACTTGGCATTACTGGGAATCGAACCGGCTTCTTATTGAAGGCTGGTTCCTTAACCACAAGCCTACGACTGCTGCTGCACACATGTGCAAAGATAAGCAAGATGATACTAGCTTGTCAGAAATCTCATTAATGTTAATATTGCAAAACATAAAAATAAAGATATCACATGTGCTCTGGATCTACAAATATTACATTATATCTAATTCACGCTTAGTTGTGTTTGAGAGTGGTTCGTTTCAATAGTGTAAATGCTCCTAATGAGGTTCTGGCATGAAGTGAGCTAGGGCATGATCATCAAGCTATCATATCAAGTTTTACAATGAGTTAAAATATCAAGTCTCTAATTAATTATCACAATGAGTTAAAATATCAAGTCTCTAATTAATTATCACAATGAGTTAAAATATCAAGTATCTCATTAATTAGCACAATGAGTAAAAAATATCAAGTCTCTAATTAATTATCACAATTAGTTAAAATATCAAGTCTCTAATTAATTATCACAATGAGTTAAAATATCAAGTGTCTAATTAATTAATTAGCACAACGAGTTTACAAGAAATCATGTTAACTACTATAAGTCTAATTGACAAATTATCATAGTTAACGTCAAGGCTGATCTAATTTCATTACAAGCTTTAACACAGCTTCATGCAGGTTCAGAGCCTTTAAACCTGTGTAAAAGTGTTGCTTATGGTATCTATTTTGCTTATGGTGAACAGATTTGCAAACTAGTACCTGGTCAAGCATGACAGTTTCTGGAGATACACATGGTATCCTGGGGATAGCAGGTGAGTAGGGTCTAAAGATAAGTAAAAATTGTCATTATTATTTCTTGTACTGGCATGGATTATCATTAATAGCAATAAACGTATGTATTTTTAATAAAATAATATTACATCAGATATATTTAGCTATTTTTACTGCTCAAATCTTACGTCATGCCCATTCCACTCTCAAATTCCCGTAGGGATTTCTTTGGTGAAAGAAAGTCATCATCTTGATCCTTCAAGTCATCCAGCTTCAAGTAGCGAGCTCCATCCATTCCCAAAAGCTCATCACCTACAAATTAGCAGGACAGCTGATATTAGCTATCTATAGAAATGGAGTAAATGAAACTGGAAATACACAAAAATGGCAAAACCCGTGAGAAGGATGGAGAGAAGTGAGAGCTGTGATTTAAGGTCAGTTGTTATTCCAGCATTCACCACTCGCCATCTTTCAGACACAAGAACGCATCCAAGCAATGGAGTCATAAACACAAGAAACAAATGAGAAAAATGGAGGAAATCAATACATTGAATTCAGGAGAGATTCGATCCTGCAAGTGTGGTTAATTTTGGCGGTTTATGAGTAAGAGAATACAGCCACTTTTCCAGGATAATAAAGACCATAATAATAATAATATAAAGACCATAATAATAATAATAATAATAATAATAATAATAATAATAAAACATTTTATTTATAAAGCGCCCTTCAAAACCCTTTTCACTGTACACTGTGAAAAAAAAAAAACACGCAAGGTTAAAACATTCAGATAGATCGATGTGATGGAGGTGATGGAAGTGTGATTGGCAATGTGGGATAGGACAGTCATTTAGTTATTAAATATTTATTAACTGATTTACTGTAAATTCTGCAGCGGCGGGATTAGAAGTCATGACCATATGGTAATGAGGAACCCACATTATTATTACACTAAATGAAAGATCCCAAATTAGAACTAAAACTCAGCATCGGTCAAAATGAGAGTGCTCAAGATGCAGTCAAATGACGTCATGAAGCACCAACAACTGGACAATCAAGGCAGAGGCGGTTAGACAGTCCTACCTAATGTTAGCTGTGCAGCTCCTAGAAAAGAAATGGGAACAGCATGGTTCAGAGTAGATCATTAGCATAGAATATCCTGAAACTGTACTTTATAGATACAATTTCAATAAATATAGAATATTCATCTTTTGAAAACAGATGATCCACTGCTTGTGTGTTTATGAAATGGGTCCTGGGTGTTGAAAAAAACTTACTCTTACCCGAATTTTCTCATATAGAGTTTAAAGTTAGAATTTTTAACCCTTCTATTAAGTTGCTGGTATACCTTTACTATTAGCTTTAGCATAACCATACATATCTAACATTACATTAAGTTTATGTAATTTGAAATGAACATACATGTCTGGAGGTTTTAAAGAAGATATAGAGGCAGGATGGTTCAGAGTAGAACATTAGAATAAAAAATCCTGATACGGGATACCATAAAATGTAGAAAGTATAAAATAATAATTTGGTAACAATTTCTAAAAGAATAAAATTGTCAAGATATAAAATAAATGATATAAATATAAAATGGTATTAGTATACATTTTTCCATGATAGTGTTGTCTACTGTACATCTTTAAAACACACAAGTTTTCCAGAACCAATTATGTTTCGCTCTTCTATTTTCAGGCAATCTTCCAAATGATGGTAAATACATTTAATTTTCATTTGAAAATAGAATAAGGTGATTTGCAAGTCGGTTTCAACCCATAATAAACTTAATACACTACAAAAGACAAGTTATTTAATATTTTCTTGGCCCGAGCTCATCTGTTATGAACTGACACAAACTGGAAAAGTGTCTTGTGGTCCAAATTTCAAATCGTTTTTGGAAATCATGGATGTCATGTCCTCTGGGCCAAAGAGGAAAAGGACTGTACGGATTGTTATTGCGCTAAATTAAAAATCCAGCATCTCTAATGTTATGGGGATGTGTTTGTGCCCATTGCAGGGGTAGCTTGCACATGTGTTAAGGCACCATTAATGCTAAAATGTACATAGAGTATTGGACCAACATATGCTGCCATCCACAGTATGTCTTTTAGGGATGTTCCTGCTTATTTCAGCAAGAAAATGCTAAGCCACATTCTGCACATGCTACAACAGTGTGGCTTATTGAAAAAGAGTGTGGGTACTAGACTGGCCAGCCTGCAGTCCAGACCTAATGAAAATATGTGGCGTATTATGAAGAGCAAATTACGAAAAAGAAAACCCAGGACTGTTGAGTAAATGCAAGCAAGAATGGGAAACAATTCCACTTACAAAGCTTCAAAAAATACTGTCCTCAGTTCCCAAATGCTTATTGACAGTTAAAAAAAAAGGAAATGATATGTAACAAAGTGATAAACATGCCCCTGTCCTAACTCTTTTGGAATGTGTCATTGTAATGTATTCAGTTGAATATGGGTTGAAAAGGACTTGCAAATCTGTTTTTTTTTTCAGGTTTTATACAACGTGCCAACTTCATTGGAATTGAGGTTCTAGAAAGTCAAACTTTTAAGAGAAAAATGGGCAGAGTATCTTTTTTTTTCAACAAATGCATGAGAAAATTATCGAAATGTTTAAAAAGAATGCATTAAAAAGTTTGTTTTGGTAATCTATATTTCTGTCTCTGAAATATTAAGTATAATATTATTAAACAATTCAATGAATATGGAGAAAGTTTACTGAAAAAAATGACAAAGGCACAAGCCTAAACTGAACACACAATCCCTCAGAAGTCACCAAATAAATCATTCATCAATATCTGATATAAGGATAAACTCTAGCAACCGTTAAATAACTACATTACAGAGTAACATTTACAAATACCACTCAGAAATGTATGATCTCCTTTGCTAGATGCAGGATTTACTTTTCTAAGCTCTGAGGCATTTGGAATAGTCCATCACACAGTTGAAATGTGTATAGTGTCAGATAAATTATGTTGTATTCCAGATTTTCTTTGGAAAAAAATGGACACCCTGTGCCAAAGGCAAAAATGAATAACTGATTAAATGATTGGCTCCGATTAAAAAAATCATGCCAATGCCCAAAACAAATGTGAATTACACTTCACTATGCAACATTTAACCATTAAATTATTTTATATTTTACAACCTGCATACGAGACAAGATTTTTATCAAGGTACATCCATGCATTTTTAAACCAAATGCTGCAAACATTACAAAGACATAGGTGATAGAAGAATGGGTAATGAAATGCTTAGTAGCCTCAGTGCCAAAACATATATAAATATAAATATATGTATATATCCCATGAGCTCAGCGAATTTCAGCGTGGAAATGTGATAGGATGCCACATGTGCAACAACTCCTAATTATTCCACAGTCAACCGTCAAATGAAAGAATATGGAAGTGTTTGGAAACGACACCAACTCAGCCATGACGTGGAAGGCAATGTAAACTTTCTGCAAAGTCAACCACTACAGACCTCCAAACTCGAGCAGCTGCATCCAAGCCATACATCACTAAGTGCAATGCAAAGCAATGGACGCAGTGGTACAAAGCGTCGGATGCAGTGGTGTAAAGCATGCTGCCACTGGACTGTAGAGAAGTTGCAGACTGAGCTTAAAGGAGACACTAGAATGCCCAAGAACAAACTGGGTTTAGGCCAAGAAAAGGCACCACTGTATCATCCAGGAGAAAACAAAAGAAACAAATCAGGCCTTTTTTTGTTTCATAGAATTCTCAAAGGCATTCGACATAGTAAAGCATGTACAACTGTGGATAACCATACTTGTTCCCAGTCACACCTGGTCAACTGGTCAGAAATCTCTACAGTTAAAAGTGTGTAGCAGTAAAGACAGCCAATCAGCATGGCTCAGCATCAGAAAAGGACTCCGACAAGAATGTAACCTCTCACCATGTCTGTTCATCATCCTAGAAGAGCAATTAATGAAGACTTTAATGAAGAATCATTAATCTACAAAGATTTAGTGGAGGATAAAGAATAGGGGGAAGCTCTATTAACAATCTTATATATGCTGATCACATCATCTTATTCTCCACATCACAAAAAAAACTATAGAATCTGGTATCTCATACTGTGGTAGCTACAAAGTAATATAACATTATGATCAGTGCAGCTAATACCAAAGTAATGAACAATGAAGACATACTGGAGATCATGATGGAATGCAGAAGTTTAAGCAAGTGGACTCTATATTTGGGATGTAGAGTAACAAATGCTGCCGTTTGTGCCAGTGAGGTAAATTCAAGAATTTGTATGGTGGTGCAAATTGAAAATTAATGGAAAATCAGATCAATTAGCAAAAACATCAAGCTATGACTGATGAAAGTCTCGGTGTAGTCAGTAGCCATATATGGGTGTGAAACCTGGACACTAAAGATAGAAGATATTCACATTTTCAGTCTTGTGAGAACTACCACCTCTGGAAGATTTTGAGGATTTCATTGACAAAGATGATGTGGCCACTGAGCAAGTCTACAAGATAGGCAGTACAAACAGGATTTACTGTATCACATAAGATCTCTGACTTTATTACGGTCATGTGATAGGGCACCAACGTGACAATATTGTAGGAAGTGTTATGACAGAACTTGTGGAGGGAGTCAGAAAACATGGAAGAATAAATAACTAGGATAGACAACATTGCAAGTTGGACTGGAATAATAGGGGCCAGACTACTACATGCAACATGAGACAAATCTTATTATGTTCTCTATAGTAGAATGCTGAGGGTAGATTTGTGTATATTTGAAATTACTCTTAATAAAGAATGTGCTCCATGATCAATGTGAAAAGATCCTAGGATTGTATTGCAATTGTATACTGTGGGCCCTTATCAGTTCAACTCCATAACCCAATCAAGCAACCTACTAAATAATGCAACAGAGCAGGCGACACTGACATGACACTACTTAATTTTCATTAAAATGTTACTAATACTTAACAAGTATAAGCCTTTCAGTCTCCACTGAGTTTATTTTTATTTGAGTTATTTTTTATCACTCTATTATTAGCTACAACGCTGTATTTCTTCTAAAGCATCTATTTACTGTGTTTTACAACCCTGTTAGCCTAAACCTATGTAAAGCTGCTTTACTCACCCTCATCCTCTGAGACATCCAAAATCTCATCCACTGTCTCAGGAAAACTCATACGATGCTTATCAGTGGTGATCTGAGAAAGAAAGAAAAAAGAGTTTTGAAGATCATTGCAGTAGAATTGACAAAAGAAGACTTCAAATAAACACTCACTATAGACACAGATTCTTCAGTCACCAGCTTGAGTACATCTATTACAGAGATGTAGCCCAGCCGCTTAGCAATGCCCAGGGGTGACGTCCCATTCTGTTACAGACAACATACACATGGACAAACAGAATATTTAGATGTATGTAGCCATCTCTGGTAGCACACAACATCTCTAAACATTCAACCCATATACACTTGCTAATGGGCATCTGTATGGGCAAATGCTGAAACACTTATATTCTAAATTCAAAAATATCAAGCAGATTTTATACCAAACATTTCAGCAGTTAAGCAGATACTGTATCTAAATATAAAAATAATTTAATAAAGTCCATACAGTTGTGATCTCATTGGGCAGGGCTCCATGTTTCAGGAGAAGAGTGACAATGTCTGTATGACCTTGCTGGGCTGCTTGGTGGAGTGGCGTATAGCCCACCTAAGAGACAAAAAGACACACATCAAGAGGCTTTCAAATATGAGTCCAGCTAATCTATTTTGCCTCTATGTTATTACACAACTTACAATTTCACTGTGCAGTGAAACACTCATATACATTGTTCTTTTAATGCGGGTGTTACTGACCAGAACCCTCTGTGATAGATGTAAATCTGCGAAGTAGCGGCACTATATGTATTTTAATATTTAAACATTATTTGAAGTCTTTATAAACCCTTCCTTTGCACGCGCAACAATCGGATGCCGATGTGAAGTGAAAAGGATGAGATGGTGACGCTCAGGGAAAGAAATCAGCCTGCGATGGTTACTGAGCCAATCAGTGACTGTGAAACAGACTCTTATAATATGTTAGAATTCATATTTTTTTATATTTTTTTATACATTTTGTGATTTTTTCATGCAAAATTTATCAAAAATACATTATTGTACAGTATGTACTACGCAAATTCCTGCGAAACAGCAAATGTCTGCAATAAATATTTTATTGCACATTTATTGTTTTGTAATCCGCAAAACAGCGAATCCGCAATAATCGAACCGCAAAGTAGCGAGGGAACACTGTATACACACACACTTTGTGAAGTGAGAACACACGCCCGAGGTGCAACCAGGGGTTAGGTGCCTTTGCTAATGTATTATCAAAGATCTTCTAACAGTCTGATTACATTCCCAAGAAAACAAAAGAAAAAACACCTTTATGAAATGATATATACAGGGGTTAGACAATGAAACTGAAACACCTGATTTTAGACCACAATAATCTATTAGTATAATGTAGGGCCTCCTTTTGCGGCCAATACAGTGTCAGTACATCTTGGGAATGACACATACAAGTCTTGCACAGTGGTCAGAGTGATTTTAAGCCATTCTTCTTTCAGGATAGTGGCCAGGTCACTACGTGATGCTGGTGGAGGAAAACGTTTCCTGACTT